>OMNM01039480.1:0-16218 GCA_900302745.1 Parablennius parvicornis | reverse complement strand
GGCATGCACAATATGTGTGTGGAGAGTGCCAACCAACCTATATATATTTGTATATATAGTATACATACACACTATGCCGTCACAGTAAGTTAATTACATATACTCTCCCTGTGTGTGTCCATACACTGCATCTGCTTCATTAGTATGGAAGTAAATCTGTGCCATCAGAGCCTGAATTTGAATTTCCAACTCAGATTTTTTTTTACCATGGAAATTAGACTTCGAATTTTAAATGCTGTCAAATTTCAAGCACAAAATTTTTTTGGCCTCTGATTTTTTTTTCAACATCTAAAAAAATTAAATGTATAAAAGTTTAACGTATAAAAAGTCATCCGGCAAAAAAAAAAAAATTATCCGCAAAAAAGAAATTCCATTCAAAAAATTCAGCTGCAAAACAGCTGTATATCTGTGCCATTAGGAGGATGCAATCGGTCCCTGTCTCGTTCACCCAACATCCAATCAAGCCATGATCTGTTCGTCAATTGAAAACAACAGGAAGAAGCATGCACTTTAACTCAGCCGTGGCGGCCAGCAGAAGTGACAGCGCTTGGGTGAGTGTATTTACGGTCTATTTGCCATTGATGTCTGTAAATTCTGTAAGAGACATTACCCACACGTTGCACATCACCAGTGGCGGCGGGCGATAGATTTGTTATGTTGACTCTTCATTATTCTCCCTTTTCAGCCAGTGTTAAATTAAATATAGAAACCACATCACAACAATCTTGCCCTTTTTTTTTTTTAGATTGAGGGGTGCCCACCGATGAAAACTATTGTACTTTTAAACAGATAGTGAATAGAGAGCACTTATTTAGATGACATTTTAAGAACATTTTCATTACTCCATTTCAGATAATGAATGTGTTTTGGGGCTGGTTTACTTGTAATGACTACAACTAAACTAAATAAAGCCAACCTCAGCTAGATTTTCACCAACACATCAATCCATCTTTCAAAGCCTTTCAGAATTGTGCCATAATTTGCAACACAAACTGCTTTTTTAAGCTCCTGGATTTTGGTCATGAAGGTTCAAGGTGTGGACAAAAACATATCTTATCTCGCTTCAAAAAGATGGGGTTTGACTATCTTCTATTAAAAGTAGGCTGTTATTGTCATACTGGGCTATTTAGTCTGATTACTAATCATTACCTGTTTGAATCTACTCTATAGCACCAACTAAATTGACTAACCTGGTCAAATTCTGGAATGAATGAAGGAACTACCACCAAGTCTCTCCATAGAAATCATCAAGGGCAGATACCCCACAGCCTTCACCTGCTTTTTTTCCTTGTTCATCCCAGGACATTACAAGGAATACACTTCTTTTAAACATGACATCATGGCATGTATTTCCACTCGCCGCAAAGGATTTGGTCTTGTGTAAGTGATCTCTGGGTCTGTATTTAGGTTAAGATTAAGTAAAAAGTTTTTGTTTTTAAGCTTAAATTAGGCATTTTCTGAGAAACAGCTCTGGATATCTGAAAATGTTTTTAATTTAGAATTTATCCAAAGGTTTAAGATATAGAAAAAAGTTCATATTCAAAATGACAGCATGTAAAGCATATTTAACCAACACAACTAGTTTATATAAATAAAAATGTTTATGTTTTCAAGCTTGTTAATTGTTCAAATAAATCCAACTGCACTTCCAAGACTTGGCTGAATTGTTGTATTTGTTGAATTGTAACTAACAGATTCCCTGGACCATGCACTGGGAGTCCTTGAAATCCTTACTCTGGTTTGACACATCTAATGTTCAAAAGGTTTTAAAAAAGTGGACACTGATTTTATTTTCACATTACAAATCTGAAAGACTTTGCATTGTTACAACACATCTGTCAAACTCAATTTTTATTAAATATAAGTTACATGCAGTTTTTTGTACAAGCAGCAGGTTGACATATTCTATGTAAACTATCTGACAAGTTTAAAGTTAACTCAGTAGTACTGATTTAATTTTTTGACTGATAAAATTGAAGGTAAAAATAGTCTGCAAAAACATTAGAATATACACAACAGAAAACTCAGAACTGATTCTCTGATCAGTTGTTTCAGACATTATGGAATTGCTCACAAAATTGAACAACAGCAATGTAAATGTCACTACCAAAGGACTGAGATCAACTCGTAGATTCACTGCCTCTCTTAAAGCAGCCATTTGTCCTTCAGTCAGTGGGTGTCCTGTGTGTGGAACAACGATGCTCCAGTGGTCATCACAAGGATGTCCACCCTTTTCCCTCAATGTCAGGAATATCTAGGCCCTACAAACAGAGAGAATGTTTATTGTATGCTGTAATAGCAGGCACTTTAAAATACGATGTGCACTGGGCTTCAAATTAAACATGTTTAACCTGTGAACCACATTATTCATTCAAATCACATCTGCATTATCCTGCTGGCTGAGGTTGGGCCAGATGGAGACAACAATGGAGAAAATGTTTATGTGTTAAGATTATGAATCTAGTACAATTAGAAGTTAGGTTATGAAGAAAACCACATTTTTGAGAATTGCTTTGGTTCTTTCAACTTGGTTGACAGTGTCTTAAAAAATGTGTTAACATTTCATAGTGCATTTTAGCTATGCAATGTCACCAGTCAAATTTGTACAATAGACATGCTTAGGCTTCAGACAAAAAGGGGTGCATGTGGACTCCCCTCAGTTGGCAGCCTACAAGTACCTCTGTGTTCTCTGGTCCCGGAACTGGAGAACGTGTACGGCCCAGCTCCCACAGTTAGTTAGAGCTCATGTGACATTTTGTTGTTAGGCAAGGCAAGGCAAATTTATTGATAGTGCACCATTCAAACAGGGCTATTCACAGCGCTTTACAAAGAAATAAAAGAAATACAGAAATATATTAATAAAAGAAATACATTAAAGCTGTAAGAGAAATGATTTAAAAACAGCATAAAGTTTTTGAAACAGCATAAGAAGTAGAATAAATAAGGTAAGAGATTTATTAAGATAAATTCAATAAAGTAGGTATAATCTATTGTTTATTCGAACGCCTGTGCAATAAGAAAAATTAAGATAAATTAAGTACTGATTTAAAAGAAGTGAGTGTGTCAATAGGCTTCAGGTGTTCAGGAAGTTTGTTCCACAGGTGAGGAGCGTAGGAACTAAAATCTGCTTCACCTTGTTTGTCAGTGGTTGATTCTCTCAAGCATTGTGAAAAGTATCCAGGTCATCCTGCAGGCGTGAGAGGAACATGAGGTGGCAGCAGAAGAGGTGTGCATCATTGATGATGCTAGGGAAGCCCCATTCTTCAAGGTAGTGAAGCTGTAACATCTACCATGAGGTAGATGTTACAGATGTCCACAGGTCTCTCCACAGCTGCTCAATTCTGGAAAAATGTCATTTGAAAAAAACAACAACAATCATCCAACCCATTTAATAGTTAAAACCACACCTGTAAAGTTTCTCTTTCCGGTGCCTCGGACTGTGAACATGAAGCGAGCAACATCCGGGTTCTCTACTCCTTGATCTCCACTTACTCTAAAGTTGACACAAAACATTTTAAAATATAAATATGAAAAGTTGGTTACAGTTAATTGGTTGACCAATACACCATTATAATCTCAGTGATTACAGCGTCTGAGAGCAGAATTCTGAAAAAGGCATTTTTAAAATTATTCATCCTATTTCCCCATTCACAATGTCTCTTACTGAAAAGGCAGGAAATAAATAAATATAGGCTAAATATGCAGCCCCATAAATATCTGATGAACTGTGCTTATCTTTGACCTGGTATCATCCATCCAACTCACCTCCAAGATACATAGTTCTGACTGTGCAATCCTGAATTATTTTTAAGACCAGTAAGTAAACATCTTTGCAGCATGTGATAATTTCTCTGAAACAAGGCAAGTTTAAATAGTTACGGCAGATGACCTGTTTTAATTCTTCACACTAACAGGACTTGCCTACCAGACAATCATGTAAAATATATACAATATTAAGTGGAAGAAGTATTCAGATTGAAATTATTGTTTAAAGTACTTTTTTAAGTTTATTTTGATTTATCATTCTACACATCATACAAAGCTGCCACAGATGTTTGATAACTTCTGGTGATGTGCAACGTGTGGGGTAATGTCTCTTTCAGAATTTATGGACATCAATGGCAAATAGACAGTAAATACACTCACCTATGCTCTGTCACTCCTGCTGGCCACCACAGCTGAGTTAAAGTGTGCTCTTCTTCCTGTTGTTGTCACGTGACCAACAGATCGTACCTTGATTGGATGTTGGGTGAACGAGACAGGGATTGATTGCATCCTCCTGATGGCACAGATATACCGCTGTTTTGCAGCTGAATTTTTGCAGCTGAATTTTTTGCAGCTGATTTTTTTTTGCAGGTGAATTTTTTGCAGCTGAATTTTTTTGGGCGGTTGAACTTTCTTGCAAGTAAATTTTGAGACACGTTGAATTTTTATACCCTTAATTTGTTTTTAGATGTTGAAAAAAAAATCAAGAGGCCAATAAAAGTTTGTGCTGGAATGTCGACAGCTTTTAAAATTCAAAGTCTGATTTTGATGGTAAAAAAATTCAGTTAGAAATTTGAATTCAGACTCTGATGGCACAGAGTACTTTACTTTACTTTCATACATTAGATATCTACTGTATGTACAATGGCAATTTCTCCACAAATGGTTTGTAATCAGTTTTGTAACCCTACAACAGTGGTCCCCACATGGTTTTAGGCAGAAATTTGTGTTTTTGGTGTCCATCCAAAAATTCTGTGTGCAAAATGTATTTGGTCAGTCTATGGATGAGAGTCGCTGACCATTGGTGATGGTTTCCACCTGTTACTTACTCACCTCACTCCAAACTTCACTACATGTGCTTGTTTATGCCCTTGTAGTTGACACATTGCTTCTATCTGCAGCCCTAAACTGAGCACCCGTGGACTCTGAACTCTGAACTAGTTTCTATTTTCCGCTTATTAGTTTGTAATTGAATACTGAATCTTATTTGTTATCTGCAGGCCTACTATAGGTCAGTCCCAAGACCTTAGAATGTCACAGTCACACATAATTTAATTGGTAGGGGAACAAACATGACTGTCAAAACTTACATCATAATCTACATTTTCACAACCAAGAATATGAAAATCGATGAAAACCGTGTGATGTACAGATATCCAAATGTATCAACACTTTGGAAATTAAAAAAATGTATCGATCATAGGTCCTTAGAATCATTCCCAACTGTGTAGATCCTGCAAATATAAATCCTCCAAATTCTTTCTTTCTGCTTCAGCATTTGAACGCATCAGGATGCGTCAGTGAATTACGACTCAATCAGAGGCCGCCTTTGAAAAAATATATACCACATGATATCAATTTACCAATCATGTTGCTCGTTACTGGGCGTAACACAAACCCGGAATCAGTTGCGAGTTGTGTAGAAGAGATGATAATTCGCTATATTTCTGCAAAATTAAATGGTGACAAGTAGTAATGGAAGTTATACACATATTAGAGATGCTTTTGAACAACTTGTCCACTATTTTTTTTGGCTGTCTTTTCTGAAAATTGACCATCCAAATGATGGCTGTACGGCTCGCTGCCTAAAACCATGGCTCCCCAAACCCCAAGCCATGAACCGGTACTGGTCAATGGGCCAATTGGTAACAGGCTGCACGTCAAGAATACAGAACTTGCATTATTTCAATTTTATTTATTATCTTACTGTAAACAATTTTTATTTTGAGAAATCACCAGATTCTTTCCGGTGATCGCTGGTTATATGTCTTACCTATATCTGCTTTCTTTCTGAAGGAATTACTCTGACCGGAATCTTATAATGCTGTAGTGCCTACATGCGCAAACAGGTAAGATGAAGCCAAAATTTTTGCTCAAGAGCTGAACTGAAGATCCTCCACTCATAGTGTAACAAAGAATGCAACTAAATAAAACCAACAAGGACATAAAATGTTAAAAAAAAAAAAAAAGGATAACCAACACAAACACCATAACTGAAACACAGAACTACGACTTGTAACAATGGCAACGGCCAAACAAAATCATGGGAAGCATTTCTCAAAGCCCCTGCACTGCTCCCTCAGTCCACCACAGTCGCTACACTACCATTACCACTATATTGAAACCCCCAAGCCAGCAAAATTAACAAAAAAACAACTTTGGACAGTTTCTTTGTGCAGGGTAAAAGAGCCAGTGAGGAGACAGAAGAAGAATTTAAAACCAAAGTGGATTTGTGTACAGAAGAATATCTCACATGTTTCAAACATTAGTGGGCTTTTAGAAGAGACTGAGCTGGAATCTTCGTTCTCCCAGCCGGTGCACGATCACCTGTTTTTGATTTTAAAAGAGTTGGAGCGCTACTTCTCAACCACAAAAGACCCACAAACTCCCAAGGAATGGATTTCCACCCATTTCCCAACCTACCAGGGATCTTTAAATTTTTTTTTCCATGATTATCTCATCTGGGATAGATTTAATAATCATAAAAAAATGTGACAAAGAACTACAGAAATGATTCCTTTTCTGGGTCTTTACACATGATTTACCAATTTGATTTATAAATCACAAGAAACGAGGATCAATTTTAAGTTTTGTACAAAATCCTCATTTGTAAACTGCCCTTTGTGCATAATATCACTTCCAGGTGATGCAAACCGAAAGTGGTCTATTTACGTGACAATGCAATTTAGGTTTTCTACAAGAAACTAAGGCTCGAAAGACTCCCACAAATAGTAGGTTTTTCTGAGACAAAAGACTGAATCGTGCAAGAATCGTTATTACCCTGTAATGCCTGACCCCAGAAATAATGGTCAGAAAATTCAGATTTTTTTAATCTGGAACCTTTATTTGACGCTTTCACAAACTTTGGAAAAAAAATTACAAAAACATTATTGGCACATAGGTTTTTTTCATTTGTATCATAATCATTGTATATACATTGCGCATTACATGCAGTTTTTGCAATAGAACAAGAACATCAGGTTCTTGAAGATGTACCCTGCGGGAAGGGTTGCTGTGCATATTTGAGAACATCTCCACTCACACCAACCTCAGACCTTTCCTTGCCTGGACCTGCTGCCCATTGACAAACATCAAAGTCATACAAAAAAACCACTCTGTCCTGCACATCCTCACATTTTAAATCTCCATTTGTGGGGTTTTGCTGGCATGTAGACTTTCAGATGAGACTGCCCTTAAATGGAATCATTATCTCATCAACTGCATGATGTTCTTCAGGAGGGTACGAATGCTTTCTTCTCTTAGCTTTTCGAGCCATGGCTTCAGTGTCCACAATTTATCCTTCTTTGCATCTTCAGACACACTGAAGTTGTCTTGAAAGTGCAGCAGTGTAAGCAATTTCTCAAATCAATCACATGACATCACATTGGCAACTTTGGGGTACTCTTTTTCATTTACCAATAGGCTCTTACATTGGCATCTGTACCAAACCCATGAATATGTGCATGCCAAGAACCTGCTCAATTTCATTGACTTTTGTATTGACTGGTTTCCTGTTCTTCTGCACACTGAAAAGGTTTGTTTGATCTGCAACTAGCTGTATCATGTCCTCAAACTGTTTGAAATACATGTAAGGTGTAAACTCACACCTTTCTTCAATACCTTCATCAGCACTCTCAATAAATGGCACATCTGGAGGGTCAATTCTGCCTTTCTCCACCTTTGCTGTCACTTTTTTTTTTTTTAGATTTATTTGTTGTGTTATCAACAATCAAATTTGATAACACATATTTTTCAGGATATTACTATATACTAAAATGCGAGTTTTGCAAGAGGGTTTTGAGTGAATTATTTACCAAAAGGTGATGCAATAGGTCTCAGAAATGCTTGCATCAAATTTGATATATTTGGCATTCCGTGGTTGCAGCTTAAATCAGTCAAGCTTTGTGCACAGTTGTAGGATGGCCGAGGTATTGGTTGTGAGCTCGTGACCACTATAGGGTTGTGTCTGATATTTGAGGAGTCATAGCGGCAGCTGCGGCTGTAAGCTGCAGACTGTGTCGTGAGCCAGGGCTGTGACCTGCAGCAACTGTGATCAAGTCAGGTGGTGCTGCTACCTGCAGCCCTCACAAAACAAAACGTTTACTTTACATTGAGTGTATTGTTGGAAAATGTATTACCGTAACTAGGGGATGCACCAGTCCACATTGTTTCACTTCTGATCCGATCCCGATACCCGAATTTGGATATCTGCCGATACCGATACAAATTACGTTGATATCGGAGCCCGATACTGATATTGGATTGGCCCCATCCCTAGCCATAATAGTAGATGCTAACGCAAAATGCTAGTAGAGGCTCATAGATGCTAACAAGACTTACTTCAAGCTACCATTGCACCATTACCCTCCAGGTTTTCCTCTCTCTTTGAATCACGACCTCCTCCTTCTCTTCTTTGGGGATTTCTTTCCAAACACATCAATGCCACAATGCTGAGGATCCATTCATGTGCGACCGCACGGCGATTGCCTTGAGTCATAAACCTCTGTGGCTGCTACACCAAGATGAGTTATCACTGCATGTGCTTGGTTTAGGGAACACTCTCAGTACGTGTCCACAGACACAGAGATGTTCACAATGCCGGAAGACAGAATGTGTACATTTAATTTCAGTAGAATAGCTTCAGTGAATCTCTGCTTCGTCTCAGCATGAATGTATCACAGCTTTTGTTAAACACAACAGAACAAAGGAGATTTGATAAAAGGTTTTTAAATAAAGTGATTCTCCAAGCTGGCAGACACAAACAGGACACAGTGGGACAGAGTCAATCAGTTTTTAGCTCCTCGGCAGGCTCACCACAACGATGTGTGTTCTCACCATTGGGATTTATTCTTTACATTAATATGTGTCAGAACACTTTCAAGGACCGATACATTTTATAATATGCCGGTGACTCAGTGATTGTGAGCCTGCTACTGGGAAATGAAAAAAATCATGGCACTGTCCTTGAGGACTTTGTCAGGTGGTGTGAGGACGCACACCAACAGCTTAATATATCTAAGACCAAGGACATGGCCCAATGGTCATATAAATATCTGGGGACTATATAAATATCTGGGGACTATCATTTACCTGAAGTTAAACTTTAAAGAAAACTGTGAGTTAGTGAACAAGAATGGACACCAGAGTCTGTTTTGTCTATGAAAGTGGTCATGTTTTAATGTGGACAAAACCCAGATGACACTTTTTTATCGTGCTTTTATTGAATCTGTTATACTTTTTTCACTGGTGGCTTGGTTTGGAAACCTTCATTTAAAAGAGCGGAACTCGCTCACGTGATAAAATGTGCTAGTCGACTGATAGAGGAGTCACAGCTGAGCTTACAGTCGCTATACAACAGGCAGCTACAGCGACTAGCTCCATTTCAGAGGGGTGTTCCAGGTAGGCGGTTCAACAAAGTCCAAGTCTATTCCTGAATTCTGACTTGACTTAGTCTGAGATGGGAAAATCTCAGTATCCTGTTCCAGAATAGCTGATCTGAAGAAGTTCAATCAAATTGAGCTATGTTCAGCTAGAGTTGCGTGTGTGCACAACCAGAATTAAAAAGCCATCATCAATGGAGCCCCAACAGGAGTCACTATGGCAAAAGACCTGTAAACCAAGACATTTGCAATAAAAGTTCCCGCGCTGCAGCAGCGGAGGAGAGAGAGACGGCAGGGAGAAAGCTGCTGCAGGAGTCAATGCATAAGTTTGAATGATCTATCTCCTCCATCGGTGTAACATTTAACTTAAGATTGTAGTACACAGGTAGAAATAGTAAGTAGGTGTAAAATCTGAATTTCATTTAGGTGCAATCCAAACAGGAGAAAGGGGATGTTGAAAAAGCTAAAAATGAAATATAAACCATGAGTCAGAATGAAAATGCATACATTCACATATCGCACTTTGATTTTAATTTTAGGATTTAAATTAATGTAGGCTATTAAAAGAAAAAAAATTAATTAATAGCTACTTCAAGTAGTAATCTGAACCCCTAAGAAAATGTTGTTTTAGGTGGAGTAATTTAAAATGTGAAAATGTGTACAACAACACACAATAAAATAATAAAATACTAAAATTACTACACACACATACATATATTTATTTATTTATAACCCCCCAATAAATAAGAAAATAAATAAAGTTGTTTCAGTCCGAGGGTGACTTTTCTAACCACTCTACATACTGTTGCTCTACCAATATTATTTTTTTTAACTATTTTGCAAAAAGACTTAATGCTGTGCATAAAATGCGCAGGTCAATTAGTGAAGGAAATGCCCCCATGAAGAATTAATACAGTGCACGTCCCCGGTGATCAATTGGTTATATATGGCCGGAGAATTTCCTCCAGGTAAATAATGCTGTCTGACGAGAAACAAAAAGATATTCCTTCGAAAATGACAGGACATTTAATCTTGGTGTGGAGATTCTCTCCCCACATAAGGCATTTTGAATAAATTGAGCTTGGATATATATCGCATTCGGGAGAAATGGACAATCCATGTCAAACAGCTTTCTTCGTGTGCGAGGAGACGGTAGAAACTCCAGATTTCTTAAAGTTAACTTGCCAGCGAGAAGTTCACTTTAAGCCATGGTGACTGACTCCAGATTTTCAGTTACCTCTCTTTCTGGAACGGAAAACTCAGAATTCTCCTTTATTCCAGGCTCAACTAATCAGAATTTTCAAATACCCCGCTTTCTGGAATAGGGCTCTGGAGATGACTCCCATCCCCTGGACAGAGATTTCCAGCTCTTGCTATCCAGATGGAGATTCAATGCAGCAAAACTTAAGACGAGCCACTACAGGAGCAGCTTTGTTTCTGCTGCTATTTCCCCTTTAAATACTTCTTAAATGCACTTTATTCTCTTTATCTGTTTATTGTCCCTTCTTTATTACATTTCAGCATGTCTTCATAGTGGTATTTTAGTGTTTCCTTCTATTTATTTGCCATCATTTCTGGACTATTAGGCACACTATAAGCTGCAATGACCTAATTTAAGAGGGAAAAAACACCTGACTATAGGCCGCAGGTGTCCACGTTGTAACAGGGCAGGAATTTCACTGCGGGAACACAGAGATTGATCATATGAGCATCAATTCCAGCAAATCTGTCTTTCATAGTGCTGGAAATTCCTGCACACAGCGCTCTGTTGTGCACATCCTCTGCAGCGGAGAAGCCAGCTGACAGACAGACAGACAGACAGACAAAGAGAGAGAGACAGACAGACTGACCGACCGACCGACCGACAGACAGAAAGACAGACAGACAGACAGACAGACGATTCGTCAGCCACGGAGTGCAACAGAGCGGCGCTACGTGACGCACCACGGCCGCCAGCTGCTCGAGTTCTGGACTACGGAAATCTGCGAGCTCACAGTTACCTCAGCCGGTTTATGACTCTGAACCGTAGTTAGGAGATCCAGTTTATTACTGAGCTTCACTAACTCAGCCGTGGCAACAGGCTAAACATGTAACATCACGACGTGCAGAAATATCACTTTTAGGGCAAGTTTTGGAGAAGTAGAGGCACTAAAAACAACATATATCTATATGCAGAAGTAGAATCTTGCTGCATGAAGCCTGATAACCTGTAAAAATCCATATATTAGCCGCATCATTGTATAAGACGCAGGGTTCAGAGCGTTAGAAAAAAGTCGCAGCTTATAATCTGGAAATTACGGTATTTATTTATTCACTTTTTAACCTGTCAGTGAGCCTGTTAATGCCCGTCTATGTCTGTGTCCCCACGTTTTTTTTTTACTGTTCTGCACTTTTAATGTATCTGTATGTGCTGTCTGACGCCTTCTCCCGGTAAACGGTATCAACGGTATCAATAAAGTCATCTTGAACCTTGAACAAAAAGAGAACATGAGTAGAGATCCGGTGCATTCCACCTTTTATGCATTCACATTGGCTCCTACTGGAATGAGTGGGTTCCGTCAATTTCTTGACCCCGTCCTCTCCCAACCACAGACAATTTCACTCGCCAATCTTTGACGTATTTTTGCTTTGTTTCCCATCATTATAACCCTCCTGCTATTTAGTTCTCTGATGACACTACGCAATTACGATAATTACTCCGTACAGGCTCGAGAAAAGTATTATTTTCTCTTTTCAATTCTGTGCTTTTATCCCACCAGTTTCTCAATGTTGCTCTACCATTCTCTGCAGGGCTGGAGTCTTTGGAAATATGATAAAATATAGTTCTGTGATTTTCTGATAATTCTTCATGGAAAACTAAAACGTAAATTCAGACTGACCTACTAACCTCTCCTTGGAAATTCTCGTTAATTTCAAAGATGAAATATCGAGGAAACGTGTGTGGGGGCTCGTTCACGGAGGCTGAGTGATCAGAATATGAACTGAAAAGCTACCTTCGGACGCAATGAAGTTCCACCACTAATGTAAAATCTGAAAGGACATCACGCGGCATCAAGACTAATAAATAAAGACTTGACCCAGTGTGGCACCAACCAGGGAAGTTTTTACTGAGTCATGCTGTAGCGCAGAGCATTCGCCACAGTACCTGTTCCTTAAAATAATCGCAGCCACTACTGCTGAGCTCCCGGGGCCGGGGGAGTTCAATTATTCAAAAAAGGTCTGACGAAAGTCTTGCCTGGCTGACAGACTGTTGCTGCTCAATCAAACAGCTCTGGCATGCTGCCATCAGCTGAAAAAATTCCACAGCTTTTCAGGAACGAAAATAAAGGAAAGAAACAGATTGAGGAGGAACAATGCAGATTCCGTCCTGGCCGTGGATCAACAGACCAGCTCTTCACCCTCTCGCAGATTATCGAGGGGGCATGGAGTATGCCAATCCAGTCTATATGTGTTTTGTGGACTTAGAGAAGGCATACGACCGTGTCCCCCGAGATGTCTTGTGAGAGATTTTAAGGGAGTGTGGAGCACCGGAACCGCTGCTGCGGGAAATCTGGTCTTTGTACTCCTGGTGTGAGAGCTGTGTCTGTATGCTCACCACCAAGACGGACTTGTTCAGGGTGAGCGCTGGACTATGTCAGGGCTGCGCCTTGTCACTCTTGTTGTTTGTGATTTTCACAGACAGGGTGTCGAGGCGCAGCCGGGGGCCGGAGGGCATCATGTGGGAGGGCCAGAGTGTGATGTCTCTGCTTTTTGCGGATGACAATGGCCTTCTGGCGACATAGCATGAGGGCCTCCAGCGTTCACTGGAACGGTTCGCAGCTGAGTGTGAAGCGGTTAGGATGCGGATCAGCACCTCCAAATCTGAGTCCATGGTCCTCTCACGGAAAAGGATGGCATGCCCGAGATACTTAAACTCCTCCACCTGGGGACGGTCGAGGAGTTTAAGTATCTCGTGGTCTTATTCACGAGTGATGGGAGGAGAGGTTGTGAGATCGGCCATAGGTTCGGACAGGCGGCTGCAGTAATGCAGTCACTGTAGCGGACCGTTGTGGTGAGGAGGGTGGCAGGCCTCACTCTTCGTGTTAGAGTGAAGAGCTCAGTCATCCGGGAGAGACTCAAAGTCGATCCGCTACTCCTCCACATTGAGAGGAGCCAGTTGAGGTGGTTCGGGCATCTAATTAGGATGCCACCTAGTCGCCTCCCTTTAGAGGTTTACCAGGCGCCACCTAGAAACACTAAAATGGTCACCACGCCCTGTTAGAATGTCGTAGGGAGATCAAACCAAAACTCATTTGTTACATCTTGCACCGGCTCCAAAACACAATGAAATGACAGAGGAGACCCTTCTGCGCTAAAAAAAAAATCACCAAATTTGCCGCGCTCATCAAGACAGGTGAAGTATTTAGGAAAATGTAAAAATGAACCCCTACATTGACAAATGTGCTCTGTAGCGGCACCTACAAACACTAAAACAGCCCCCATTCCCCATGAGAATGTCGTAGGGAGAGCAAACCAAAACTCATTTGATCGTCTTGTCGACACCTACAAATCACACATGAAACGCACGAAACACGCAAACGCTATCTCCTCTGAGGACATTGTGCAAAACACAATGAAATGAAAGGAGACCCTTCCGCTCAAAACTGCTGAAAATATTTGTAAGCTGTAGAGCGCTTTCCATTTTATTGGCCGTCAAATTTTGGCCGTCAAATTTGGAAGCGTTCCCCCCTGGCTGTCTCCTCTTATTCAAAACTCACATTTCACCCCCGAAACATGCTCCAAAACTCACCAAATTTGTTATGCTCATCAGGACGGGTGAATAATTTCAGAAAATGAACAAAATTTACCCCCACAGTGCCATGGCCACCACAATGACACCTGAAATATTACAAATTTATGTTGATTATATTTATATGTATATATTACATTACAACTTAGCAAGCTGAAAAGGAAGAAAAAAAGAACTTAGCTGGCTTCTAAAATAAAAGTCCAAAACTCCTTCTAAATAAAATTCCTTTGTTAAAATGTCAATATAAATGTGTGTTGACCCCCCCAGGAGGATGTCCAAATGTTCCCCAAGATCAGGACCTTATCGAGTTTGGAAAAACCATCGTGAAGCCAGTTTTCTACAAATATCTGAAATACTCAGTGAACAATGTCAAACATTTAATTATTTTAACCATGAAAATATGCTGTGTTCAGACATTAATAATATTTAGGGATTAGCTAGATTACAGTTTAGTTCGCTTTTGAAGTAAAAGCCCCCCACATTTTTCAAAATAAAACTTGTGAAAAGTTTTTGTTAAAACCTTCTAAACGTATCTTTTATCAATATTTCAATGGGCCAGAGACCATGATATGACCAGAAGCAATTATTGGCCCAACCCCTAAGGGCCAGAGCCCAAGGTCCCGACCAACAGTGCATGCAGCTTTAATTTGTTTTTGTTTTTTGTTTGTTTTGTTTGTTTTTTGCCAATCCTTCTTCAAACATGTTTTCCCTTATGTTCTCTAGCAATTTTAGTAGTTTGTAGCCTTTTTTGAAAATAGAAACTATCGCAATTTGAGGCCTTTTAACCCATTTTATTTTGAAAATATGCCAGGTGTACATAAAAAATAGAAAAAATAAGATAACAATTGTTCTACATATAATTTTCAAAACCTTCAGAGAGCCAACATAGTTGAGCAAAAAAGCCAATTGTTGATCTAGAGCTGCAGGTGGGGACCCCTGGCGTGACTTAATAAGTAAGTCACATCACATTGGGCTCAGAATTGATGCACATGACATCACTCACTCAGTGTCTGACCCATTCAGCCATCCATCCATCCATCCATCCATCCATTTTCTACCGCTTATCCGGGGCCGGGTCACGGAGGCAGTACAACAACAATAAATGCACTTTATGCAGCTAAAATCTTGATGGCAGGTTTTAAAAAAAGATACTTGTAATTAACTTCAACAGTGTTCGAAATCAACACGTCATCCATCCATCCATCCATTTTCTAACGCTCATCCCAGGCCGGGTCGCGGAGGCAGCAGTCTTAGCAGAGATGCCCAGACTTTCCTCGCCCCAGACACTTCCTCCAGCTCTTCTTGTGGGACCCCAAGGCGTTCCCAGGCCAGCCGAGAGACATAGTCCCTCCAATGTGTCCTAGGTCTGCCCTGAGGCCTCCTGCCAGAGGGGCATGCCCGGAACACCTCTCTAGGGAGGCGTCCGGGAGGCATCCGGAACAGATGCCCGAGCCACCTCAGCTGGCTCCTCTCAATGTGGAGGAGCAGCGGCTCTACTCCGAGCTCCTCCCTGGTGACTGAGCTCCTCACCCTATCTCTGAGGGTGCGCCCAGCCACCCTACGGAGGAAACTCATTTCCGCCGCTTGTATCCGGGATCTCGTTCTTTCGGTCATGACCCAGAGCTCATGACCATAGGTGAGGGTAGGAACGAAGATCGACCGGTAAATTGAGAGCTTCGTCTTCCGGCTCAGCTCCTTCTTCACCACAACGGACCGATACAACTTCCGCACGACTGCAGACGCTGCACCGATCTGCCTGTCGATCTTACGCTCCATCTTTCCCTCACTCGTGAACAAGACCCCGAGATACTTGAACTCCTCCACTTGGGACAAGGGCACTCCACCGACTCGAAGGGGGCAAGCCACCTTTTGGTGGCCTTGGATTTAGAGGTGCTGATCCTCATCCCAGTTGCTTCACACTCGGCTGCAAACCGTGCCAGTGCACGCTGAAGGTCTTGGTTCAATGAAGCCAACAGAACCACATAATCTGCAAAAAGCAGAGACGAGATCCTGTGGTCCCCAAACCAGACCCCCTCCGGTCCCTGGCTGTATCTAGAAATTCTG
>OMNM01039478.1:0-14615 GCA_900302745.1 Parablennius parvicornis | reverse complement strand
ATAAATAGACATGAAGTTGGGTTCATGAGGCATTATCCTCATTGTAGGCGTAAATGATAGACAGATGAACAGACAAAATGATATATAACACAATACAATCAGTGGGAAAGACCTGATACTAGAACTGATTACTGGAGCTAAAAAAAGTAAGAGGAAATTATAGGACATGCTCCCTCGGTCACTTCGCTATGACCTCCTCGGATTCTGTGTATTAAAAAGGTTTTCATACCAGCATAAGTGTTCAGTCAGGCAAGAATCGATAGATCTGCAAAGTGGGATTAAAAAAAAAAATTTTTAATTTCTTATTTGAACCCGTTATTCTATATTTGGAATTACTAACAGTGGAAGTGTCCTTCATTTTCCCAATACCTCTATTTCCCATGTCCTATGTTAAAGCATTTTCACTATTTTCTTTATTCAAAACTCCAAAATTTTCATCAATTTGTTACATTTCCCTCAAAGGCATTGATGTTATTTCTTTCTCTAAAAACATCATGCTTGTAACACAACTTTAGAAGGGATTAGTTTAACTCCTATACAAGCCAAATATTCATCTTGATTGTAAGGCAGCAAATTTGATGAACTCACAATGTTTTTTCTTAAATTAAGACGTGAAGGTTCACATGTGTCAGTATCGCCTTAGAATCAAGAAAAAAAATCCCACTCAGAAGATTTTGTTTATTGTTATTGAATTGACATTCTTAGATACATAGATAAACACATGTTAGGTGTGTATATAAGAGTAATATTCTCACTGTAGGACAGGGGTTATATAAACTGACTGATGTATAATTAACTATAATGTTGATAATTCCGATACTGCATGTCTGTTTTTGGATCAACTCTCATGTCAAAGTATCTATATATTATCTAGATATAGATTATATTGATAACATACTTACTATTTTTGGGGATGCGTGTTTTTTTATTAAATGTATATCTTATTAACTGATTAAGGTCTTGTTTTCTGTGTCATGGTTGTCATTCTTCCACATGTTATTGATGATGATGATATAATAGATAAAAATAGATATAGTGGAACTGAAATGCATCACTTGAGAAGTTGAGATGTTCAGAAATCCTTTCTGTGCATTACACCATCTATCAATGCACTTAAGCTTTTGACAGACGCAATATGAAACACATGTTGTAAAAATGTTGATGTAGCGGACAGAAAAGGCTTGTTTTGAAAGTAACAATAAAATCGGGAATTAAATAATAGCTGTTGTAATCGTCCTTCCGAGAGCTACTTTCTCCTTTCATGCTAAAAGCACATTTTATAGGCAGTACTATGTCACTTTCACTCAATTACAGAAGTTGAATCATCAATCTGCACTTCTACCTAAGCGAATAATGTGTGTACCTCTGAGACCTTTGACAGCAGATTGAGAATAGTCATTAAACTCCGTCCTGTGTTCCACCAACTGGCTTGAGCTATTTTCTGTAATACCAGCAACATTTTGCCACTTTGTTATTCATTCATTATCTCTGACAATGTAAATGACTCATCACATTTAAACTGGCTCCCTGAGGTGAACGGGGCCCGGGCATGACGTGAATGAAATCACGGACGTTTCTGGTTACGGCCCAGTTCCCCCCTCGCTCAGAATTCCTGCTCGAGAACGAAGCAAAGCGGAGGGAAAATTAGTCTTCCTCACTTGATGGCTGTTATACTTGGCCATTTCCTGACCCACTGTGAATAAAGCTCCAATTTATGGCAATTATCCATGTTAAAGACGACACCCATACAAATTAGAAATAATGCCAGAGGTGATGAGAATGTGCATGCTGAAGCTGCTGTTATCGTATTCGGCTGGGATACCTCACATGTGCAGCAGATCAGAGCTAAAATGGCGTCACACATGTTATCTATGCGGCGAGTTGTGCAAAAGCTAAATTGATAATATTTCTATTTATGCACTGCGGAGACAGGCGTGTATTTGTGGCAACAGGGAGGGTAGGAGAAGAGAACAGCTGACACAAGTGATCCCTTATTTCTCGGAGGGGAGGTCAGGCGGGGCCTCCGCACATCACACACCTCAGGCCATGACCACTCACCAAAGCCCCCACCCCCCCAACCTGGGGCCCGGCCCTGTCACATCTGGCCCAGAGACCCAGGACACCCCTCCCCGTTCAAAATGCACCAGTGGTTCCCATTTAACACCTGTTCGCCCTAATTTCCATTTTCAGGGACGCTGTGGATTTCAAATCATTTATCACTTCCCAAAGTGCTTCCACATGTGCGCTTGCCTTTCCCAGTATGCGGGGTTCCTGCCTCCGGCCAACCTTTTCCAAATGTATTAAAATTCAGTTTGGTCCAAAGAAGTTCAGACACTGATGTTTCATTGTGGTGATGTCTGGTAATTATTAGTCTAAATTACAGCTCCGGCATGTGACTTGACAGGGTGGACTCCATGTTTAAAACGAGAGATGGGGCGAGGAGGTAGGGCCAAGGTGGTCTGTCACGCTTTGTGCTCTTTTATAACCATGTTCCCCAACACCGGCATGTCAGTCAGACTGAAACAGTTTCGCCACCGTGGAAACACTTGTGTGGTTAGGGACCTGAGAGGGTCCGCTGGGGCCCACCGTGGGGCGGCTGGGTGAACGCTGTGTCAAAAGTACTCCACTGTGAGGGGAAGACTCCCACATGCAGCCCTGATGAGCATTAAATACCAACTGCAGTCCGGCTGATATTCCAGGTCAGAGTTCATATTGTGAGACCGGGATTAGATCTCAAAGTGGGAAACAATTTGAATAAAAGTGAAATCAGATTATGTCTCGGGGGCTCTTTGGTCAGCAGTCCCCGAGCTCGACAGCACACCAACCGTGTGTAATTGGCTGTGACAAAGAAAGGATGAAAGACAGGCAGCCCACTAAGAAACAGTGAGATTGTGACGTGTGTATTGCTGAAAAACCTGGTTAAGTATCGAGCTGTAGTGACGCCTTTCATGTGGAACTGTCAAATCAGCGGCAATGTCAGGAAATTTAAAATCTGGAAAGTTATATCTAAATATTACACAATACAACTGAGTATCGGCTGTGAAAAAGAAGTTCCAAATAGAAAATGTATAGAACTAATTGTGTTGTCATCCTGTTAAATAATAAGCTAAATTCATGGTAGGTAATGAGAACTTTATCATTTCCACATTTTGCATGTGCAATAGTGTGTGGTGCCACAGAAATTAGGGGGAAAAAAAAGAGAATTTCTCTAACACAAGCTAACACAAACATTAAAAGAGAAATGTAGTCGAACTTAATCTAATTATAAAAAGAAAATTGCAACACTGCTGTTTACAAAGTAAGTTTTTCATGACGTGCCGAGCTCCATCTTCAAGTGGGGAATGTTTGAAACTGTACTGTAAGTGTGCTTAATTAAAGTGGGCTGTGAAAATGTGCACTAATCAGATATGGTTGGTAACAAAGTCCATGAAATTACTAATTAGAATTTCATTAAAAGGTACTGCTTTATCATCTGAGGAAATCGTAACCTTTAAAACGCTTTCAGGAAGGCAGTATGCCTCTTTAAATGGGCTAAACAGAGAGAAACGGCTGGCTTTTGATGTAATATCTCATTTAGGATTTGAGCTAAATTGGACCATTTAAACATGTCATTGTTTTGGACGTAATTTATCAGACTAATTAATGACAGTTATTGCCTGGGTTGGGCAACTGACAGAACACCAAGCTCCTGCAGGAAGAGATCACACAGACAGACATTTAACTAGCATGACAATATGCTGTTATGAGGCATTTGTTGCAAAGGAGAGCCACCCGTTGTTTTTTTTGTTTTTTGTTTTTTTTTAGATGCCTTCCTAAAATG
This sequence comes from Parablennius parvicornis, assembly GCA_900302745.1. Lineage (NCBI taxonomy): Eukaryota > Metazoa > Chordata > Actinopteri > Blenniiformes > Blenniidae > Parablennius > Parablennius parvicornis. The sequence continues at coordinate 10,795 of OMNM01039478.1, read as the reverse complement.
AACAACAATTAAACACTGAGTTGCAGGCAGAACACACAGTGCTGTTTGGTGCTCCTGTTAATCCTCTCGTGTGTCACTACAAAAGCTAAAAGCGGGGAAAATATTCCTCAAAGATTAATGTAAGAAATGCTTCGTTGGACTGTCTCTACTGTTGCAGTTTGCACGGTGAAGGCAGCGCAGTGTGCCGTCCGTATGACCTCCTGCCTGATTACTATTCCTCCCATCAGCTGGTCAGGATGGGCTGTGTTAGCTGAAGGGGATCATGTGTCAGCGCTCGGGCCTGTTTATCTGAAGGACAGCCAGTGGAAGAAAAGACAATCTGTTCTACCGCTAATGACTGCTTGATTTAGGAGTTCACTCTTTTTTTCTGCTCCGACTCACGAGAACAGAGAATTACAGGCAAAACTGTCGACACCGGGAAGATATGTGAGGAGAGCTGATTAGTTGATAGTTCTCTCCGGTAACACCCATGAGTCAGAGGTGAGCGCGGGTGAAAAGTGAAAAGTAATACTGTAGGTTTCCCCTCGTGTCGTGCCCTCTGCTGAGGTGCAGGCCTGCTGCAGATGTTGAAGTTAGAGCGCTGCCGCAGCAGAGGTGCATTATGGGGCCACAGTTGTCCGCTCTGACTAGATATTGTGTCATTCAGACTTTTAACGGTCCGACCAAACAGAACGGAACGGACAAGCGATTGGTCTCCAACTAAAAGCTCCCAGCTCAATCAAACACGAGGAGTTCCATCCAGTTAACTGCCACTATGGTGCAAAACAAGGCATGTTGGGAATGCAGCTGTTTGATTTGCCCCGCAGGCTTCATAAACCTTTGCCTTTGAAATACCAACCATGGTGGCAACAGTCTGTCCAACTGTCTGCGTGTGCACACATGTAACGTAGCGCCAATAATTTCCCATGAAAAGGAGATTCCCACACAATGAGCAACATGTTTCCAGGCAGGATGAGCTAAGAAAAACACATATCAGTATTGTATTATTTGATTACACAGAGTAATAAAAAAATTTAACTGCTTTTTTTTTTTTTTTTGTCCTGCTAAGTTTATAAAAGTTTTGGAACATTTTCTTCCAGGTTTAGTACCTACTTGCATTTAAAATGTTCCTCTGTATGAATAATTGCCAATATTCAGCCTCATGAAAATTTGTAATTGAGTGCTAACATCTAATCGAGAGCATCTGTACTTTGTTTGGTTAGTTAATGTGAGCACATTGGAGAAGAAAGCACCTAAAAGCCAACGAAAAGATTAAAAATGAGGAATGACTGTAAATGCTCTTCCCAGAAACACATTTATTACATCACAGCCTAAAGTTGATATTTTCAGCTCTTAAGCTCTACTTCAGTATACCAACACAAAAATTACTATTCGCAAAATTCACCAAATACTTGTTAAATATATTAGAATCAGGTTGTACTTTTGCATGGAGACAAAATATTTGTTAATCATCAATTTGGCTGAGGAAATGAAAAGACAAGGGCACTTATGGTAATGGATTGCGCCTGATGCCCCGATCCAACAGTCCTTGGTTTGATTTGAGGCGCGCCCTTGGTTCTTCGAGTGGAAACTAATTTGCACCTTTGCACGGGTGACACTTAAGCATTAGCCCATGAGTGTGTCAGTACCTGTAATTAAAGCAGATGGTCAAATAACCCTGTCAGGACTGTGAACAACGTAGGGCCTCTACATGGTCCTAAATCCCTGCTTGTATGTGGAACTGCAGCCAATTCCCTCTGCACGTCGTTACAGACAAGTTGTTTGTTCTCCTGGTTTGGGGCTTATTAAAGCTGTGGTTACAATTATGGCGTACAGTCAATAAGACAACAGAGAGGATATTTAGGCGACAGTCTCTGTGGCATGCCACATATGACCTCAAGTGACTTGAAAAGGAGCTTTTTAATAGCGAGCTGCCTAATCTGCACAGCACAGGTACTCACGTCTGAATGACCTTCAATCAGCCCCACCTCAAAAGAAAAAGGAGTCATTATCTCAATCACTTCCTTTTATCCTGCACGCAAAGAAAGAAATAAAGGTGGGGGAAAATAAAATAAAAGGTATGAGTTACACCATGGGAGGTCACTAAATTAAAGCTATGACAGATCTGCAGGTTAGTGTGTGGTTAGGCGTGTATTTGAAAATAACCCAGTTAAATTCCTATTAGGCCATTTTCTCTCAACTACTTCCAAATTTGTGTTCCTTCCCCCCATTCAATTGGGAGACGTGTTTAAAAGCGCCACACTGAGATATGTGCTAAATACCAGCTGAGCAAAAAAAATCCCCATATCTGTCATTAAAAGGATCACAGAGTATAATCATCATTTCACAATTGGAACACATGCTGTAATAGTGCATTCAGCAGTTCTGTGCACTCACTGTACTCTCTGACATGATACTACAACACATAATGCAGCCTGTAATTATCTGTTTCCTGAAGGTGGAGGGCTGAGTAAAACTGCCATGAGCTCCTGTGTGCCTTTCATAAAATGCTTTTCTCGCGGCTGGCGAATTGCTTGCGCCGGCTGACTCACCGGGCTTCGACAAGGAACTTAAGCGGGTTCACACCAGGAGGGGCTGTAGTACAGCAGCCATCTGGTTAGGGGAACAAAGACCTGCTGCACACCTACACGCTGTCACTCGCTCCTCCGTCCCTTTAACTCACTTGCTCATCTGAGAGCGGGAGCTAATCGCACGCTTCCGGGCAACAGCGGCGTCTCGCCACCGAGCTCCCGTCAACCTGGAGCAATTCAGTTTAGCCCAGGTTTCTATATCAGGCCTTCACATGACCCTCCATCCCCACAGACGGCTGCAAGCAGCCAGGAGTACATGATACCCGTATCTTTATAGCGGCGTGAGATTAAAGCAGCTAAATAAACATAATCAGCCGGGCGATAGTGCTGTTGTCCGGTGCCTTATCTAAAAATACTCTTGCGAGACGTCATCGTCCCACTACTCAGATTGGTGGAGGTGTTGAAGCGCTTTCTTAATGATACAGCAAATGAAGCGGGTGGGGAGGGATTCTGTGTGTGTGTGTGTGTGTGTGTGTGGCAATGAGGACGGTGGAGGCAGAGCAGGAGGAGAGAAAGAGAGGGTAAAAAACATTAATTATTAGCCCCAGTGGGATCTCTTATATTCTGTCTAGCCTGGACAACACCAATTAATACAGCAATTATTATCCTGGCCCGTAGCACAGGGTTGACTAAGCTGGCTTGCCTTCTGACGATTATGGCGTGAGGGGGAGCAGCAGAAGAGAGGCATGCTGGAGCGAGATTATTCATCTCACACTAAACCCCTCTGCTTTTATGATGCATGGGTGATGGGGGGAGATAGAGCCAACAGAGTAATTTAGTCTGCAAATTTCAACTCAGCATTACTGCAACACAATCTCCCCACAGATTAATTTCTGTTGGGTGTCATCTTTAGGGGCGTAGGGGAGCACCGATTCGATAAAGAATGAACCATACCACAGACATTTTTTTTTCGTATTTGCTCCTAACGAGCAAACGAGCCGGGGCCCCGAAGCTTTGAGTCCGAGACCCTCCGGATCACGTGTGACAGGTGCACAGTTCACAGCGCTACTTCTCCTCTCGTACCCCCGAGGTCTTTTTCTAGGCTCTGACCCAGCCCTGCACTGCATTCATTTCCTAAACATTGTCTTCCCCCTGCCCACCTCTCCCCTCCTCTCTTTCCTTCCCTCTCCCTCTGCCTCTCTCTTGGCCCTGATTCCTCACCAGTGGACACAGATGTAAGCAATAGCTCCACCTAGTTTCTGCAGCGCTGCGTTCCTTTCCTGAGAGCAGCACGGCACAAACTGAATGAGAGGATCTGGAATAGAATGCAGCTCTCAAATCCCCCTCCCTCCTCCCTCCTCCTCTCTCCACCGCCACTCCAGTCAAATTATCCACCGCACTCTATTCTTCCTCATCATTTCTTTGGACAGGAGAGCTCCACGTTGCTCTTGTTCTATTTTTTGCGCCTTCCCGTCCCCAGCTCTCCTCACAGTTGACAGCCCTCACAGGCAAAAAAAAAATCTTAAGCACACATGCCCCCTTTTCCCCCCACAGCCACTGTAAAATCTGTGCTGACAGCCAATGAAAACAACACGGATGCTTGCATGTTATCTTGACATGGCCATGTTAAGCTTCGCTCTCGCGATGCTAAATGGTCGTCATAAACCTTTTAAGATGTGCGTGGCCTAATGTGGACTTTCATAAAAACATTATGCTGTGTAATATGTTTAGGTTCAGCGAGGACATACAGTAGGCAGCTGCTGCTCGCTGTCACAGAGGCTCAAAAGTCGGGTAAAGAATGAACATTCACAAAGACGATGCAAGGTGTTCACATTGATGCCCGGTCAATCCCCTGAATGCAGCATTTTTGTATGTGTGTGTGTGTGTGTGTTTTTATACTTCTGTCGAACATATTTAAAATGAAAATATTGATGCAAATTTTCCCTGTGTTACAAAATGATGTTTCACTGTCTCGTGCTCTCTAATCTATCATTGCTTTTCTATGGCATCAATTGACAAAACAATTACAGTCTGCAGGATCTTGTCTAACAAGCCCTCGGAGTACTAAGAATGATTAGATGGCGGGTATTACATGAGGAACCCATCTTTGGATTAGTGATGAACACAATAAATTCTGAAATAAGTGGAGGAATATGTACATCCCTTTCATGGAAGACGCTTAGGTGATTGCTGCCACGAGAGGATTTGTCAGCATAACACAGGATCTCAAACAATAATGTGTGTGTGATAGGACACCATGGAACACATTCATAGCCGAATTCACTGCCTGTTGTGTAAATGGATTTCTCCTCCATGAAGCCGAGTGAGGGGCCAGAAAGAATGCCGCTCAGTTTCATCATCGCTCAGTTGAATACGTTAAGCCGCCCTCAACATCATCATCAAAATTTAAGGGAAAAATGGCGCTTATGCCTTCGAAACGCGAAGAAGAGAAAGTTCAATCCCGATGAATGTTTGCCTCCAACACATCACAGGTCGTAGCTGGTAATTGCTTCACCATGCGTGTTCCTTCCAGTGGGAGCGTCATTTATTTACAAGGGTGTTGTGTTGCATTTCAGCGCAGAAAACCGGCCAGGCCTCTAAGAGGAGCCGCTGTCATTGTCACCGTGAGGTGTAGGATAACAGCTCTTGAGCAGGTTGTAATTAGAGTGGCTGAGGTGTAATGAGGGTGCAAGATTCCTGCTCCTGAAGCCGGTGCCAAACCCGACCGGGGTGCCAATGGCACTCCGTTGAAAGGCAGAGCAGGTTTGTCTCTACCTGAGACTCACGATGCAAACGGCAGCTGGTCGCATCCTATCTGATTGGGCTCTGCAACACCTGAACTGGTGAGGCTCTACACGAGTTATTAATAAGAAAAATAAAGAGCCTGAGGAGTCATTATGGAGTTATGATGAAAGAGGTTGAAGATGTGAAAGAGTTTGCAGATGTGTTATTTGGGGAAAAAAAATGTTTTTTGGTTAACTGCTCTTCTTCCTCATGTTTTAACTTGAGCTCACAGGACATTACAGTACACCTCCCAAAACACACACACACACACAGAGACACACACAGACACACACACAAACACACACGCCTATTTTTGCACTCTTGGCAAAATGAAAACTTCTGTCGGAGTCAGATTGAAATTTATATCAGTTTGTCAGGCGCAAGCCCCCAAAAAATGATCTTACTGCACATTATTTTGATAAGTTTGGTGCCAGAGATAGAGAAGAAATGGAGGCAAGAGGGAGGAAAGTACCCCACACTCCACACACCAGATAAGTGTGGAAGCCAAGATTCCTCTCCTTGCTCCAACAGTAAGTGCTCAACCTCACCCTCCAAAAAAAAAAAAAAAAAAAAAAAACCTTTCGGTAGAGATGCCTCTTTGCATAATATTCCACCCCCCAGCTATATTCCCTCTAAACGGCACAATTTTCTGAGGGAAGAAAAATGTCAGTCACTCAGTAAATGTTCAAAAACAATCCAGTTCCACAGTGGGATGTGTTTATCCAACACTTAAACAGCAATGAACTAATTCTCTACTGTACACGCATACATTGCATGTGGGTGTGAGCCTGCTCGTATCACCAACCGCGATGTGCCAGGAGTTCGTCAAAGTGCAAACTGCCGCTACCGTGCGTGATTGAACTTTTAAATGAGTTTGCGAGCAGTTCTCCATCTGACACTTTGGAGACAACACAGCTGAGGAATTGTAATGAGAAAACGAGAGCGGCGGGGGGGAAAAAAAAAATAAGAAGAGTTATGTCAATAACATGTTGACATATCATTTTCTTCCCTTGTTTATTTTTTTTTTTTTTAATGAGGAAAAAGTCTTTATCTGAGGCTGAACCACCACCATGAAATTCTTTTCTTGGCCGTGTGTGGAGCCAGTCGCAGAGTAACACAGTTACACCGTGTCAGAGCTGCAGCGCCGAGCAGTACGACTCATTACCACTCAACTAGTGAACATAACCACAATAAAACCGCTACTTTCCACCAGGGCAGGATGCACGGGCAGTTCCTGCATCTGCGGCCCGGCTCCGAGGGCAAGGCGTGTGGGCGAGCTGCGGTTTACAACCATGAGGTCAAGTCAGGGTGGACTTTTAGTCACTCTAATGTTAAAAAGTATGAAATCCTCTTCCTCCAAGATGATGACAGACTCAGTGGATCTATTACTTACTTTACATGGTGAGATATTCTTAAAATGTTCATTATATGCGCAGACAGAGCCAGAACAGAGGTTTACAGCATCCGTCTGAAGTAAACTGGAGCGTCGGAGTGTGCCATGTGGCGAGTCAATCAGAGACGAGCGTTCTCCTCAAGTCCTTCTGGGCCGGCGGGAGCAGACCCCCACAGGCCATAAACTCCATAATGTAGGCCATCACAGCAGCGAGCCCGTGTAAGTCGGACTTCTGAGGGGCTTCCAAAATACCACGCCAGCGCTTTCATTTCCCCACCACTTGCCAGCCGCAGCCACAAGAATGTTAATACAAATGAAAGAATGTCTCGGGGAAAATGTCGGGAGGATTAATCAACACCTGTACTCCTCGGATGTGGATTTACAAATGGCTGCAGACGAAGAGACGGCGCAAGCTAAAAGCAAAGCGAGGGCCTGGATTTCATCTTTTCTTTTTTTCTTTTTTGCATTCATGATATTGTGAGCACAGGAGGATAAAGTTTATTATATCTGTCGGTTTGTCTGCTTTGTGGCGACACTGAGAGGCAGCGTGGAGCGGAGGAAGGCGACACACCGAACTGACCTCAAGGACAGCAAATAAACAAACCCTGCATCTCTGTCATGATGACAGTTATCTACTGAGATTAGCTGTTTTCATCGTTACATTGAAACTATAATTTCACAATTTCACATTCTTCAACAAGATATATAGACAAATTACAAGATTAATCATTATAATTATTCATATGCTGTTGTATCGTTATGTTTCTGTTGGTTGGTTCAGTGAGCCCACAAAAAGAAAACACGATGATTGATGAATTAAAAATACTTTCTTTTAATATGATCTGTAATGCTTCCTTCAATAAAAAGTAGTTTCTTTGACAATCAGGGCCTCTAGTTTCCCTTAAGGCCTAATTTACACTTTCAGAAAATGTTCACGTTGAAACGACAACGTTCTGAAAACTGTGTCCGACTTGGAGCTGTTGGTTGTCTTTATATTGAAACCACACACACAGACAACATCATGCAATAAACATTAACAATGGGAATACACAGATATTCGTATGTGCAGACGATGGAGTTTTCAGTTATTACAGTGACTGTCAACAATAAAACTACCAAGTCCCAGGAGACTGGGAGTCAAGACACTCGGGAGGAAACGTTGTTATTTTAGTCACATGTGGGCAGAATAACTATCCACGCCAGTAGAGTGCATGTGTAGTAGCAGCGTTTCCACACAGCAATGGGTTTGGAGCGTTTTTGACAAGTTCCACCTTGCAGGCCGTTTTCAAAATGAAACTTTTGCGTATCCACTTGAAATTGTTGCTGTGTAATCAGGTGCGAAATGCTTCACACTTGCAAACGTTAATAAACATCTAAAAGCAGGATCCATCAAAGTAAGCCTGTTGTAGACTCTAATAAGTGTCTTATTAAGCTTTTCTTTGGCATGTGCAAATATAGAAATGACAATCTAGAAGCAGACAAACCCTCACTGACCTTCAGTATAAAAAAGCTGCTGAAGGAAGTTCATCTGAAAAAGAAACTGTTGCCTTTGAATGCCATATGAAATGAAGAAATGAGAAGACATAACACAGAAACACAGAAGAGACACTCTAAGTCCTCTTTTGAACATTTAGAGAACCACAATGAAATAGATGAGCTAATGACTACTGAAGTAAAATGGCATTTTTACAAGGGTACACATGTTTTACATTACATAAGGACATTTCCAGTGATTATATGTTGAGAATGTTTCCATCAATCAGATCTTGATTCCACTTGTGATGTCAAGTTAAACTGATAGTGTGTATTCATATATATTTACAAATTAATATTCTAATAATTTTCTCTAATTTATTTAACAAATATGTGGAACAAAGGACAATATGTATCATGTGATGCAATCATTCTCATGAATGAAATTTAAATCAAATAAATATTCATACATTCACTAAATATACCCCAGTTATTTTATCTGAACGTAAATTTCCATAAATGAAAGCATCGTTTGCTTTGAAATTTAAATCAGATTTTTCCAACCACTTGACTACAAGAGGCTTTACAAATATGCTTATTAGTGCTTAAACCTTTTACATTCACACTCGACATAATGAACACATTTCTACCGCATTAGTGTAGCAGGTGCACTTTGCACCCTAACACGGAGTATTATGCAGCCGTGTTGTCTGTGCTGATATGTGTCGAGCAGATGATGTTATGAGGTGATAATGACCAAGCCTGGGTAATTGCTCTGGAGAACGACCTGTAATCACTGCGCTGTGATTATGTAATGGGCCCCGCTGATATGGAACAGGTGAGCTGAGAGCGACTTGATTCATCCAAAGCATCCACAACAGGGACTTCATTTACATGCTCTCCCAAATCAAGATTAGTGTGTTAATAAGACAACAAAGACGGTGCAACAGGAGGCGCGTTAACGCCGCACGGTGCTGCCAGTGCCATTATAGCCTGATCACAGTGATGAACGTGGACGTGCTGTTGATTATTATTGTCATTAGTGATCACAACAGATTTATTATCCTTAATCATGTCTGTCACACGCTATTCAGGTTGCGTTGAGGCACTAAGAACACGTTCACAGAGCAGGGAAATGCGACCCAATGCTGATCTTTTTGCTCACAAGTGATCCAAATCCAACCCCTGAGAAAAAAAAATAGTTGGGAATAGTAGGACCAACTTAACTGAATGGCTTCAATAGGTGACATCTAAGCGAATCAAGTACTTCACACTTAGTGTAATTCATTAACTTAACCTAAGTTAATTGCGGATACACTAGTATTCCCATCCGCAAAACTTTCTTCACTTTTGGGAAGTTTACACAACACTGGTGTCAGGATCCACAGTATCCTCCAAATTGTTATACCTGCTCCCAAGGTGGAAAGATTATTTCAGGGTCGCGATTCCCTCGGGAAGAGACTGACGAAGGCGACTGAGTGCTTTTACTGCGCATGAGCAACAGATTAGGTTGAAAAGTTGTTGTGTAAACGGGGCGGACAGCATGTGAACTAACTTTTGTTTTTAGCTTGGAGTGTTCACAAGTAAACGAAAAACAACTGCAAGTCTGAATCTGCCGAAATGAACAAAAAACCCTGTCAGCACCCAGAAAAACAACATTTGATGAAATTATGCCTTAAAATCCAAAAATATTTAAGCGTTTGCTTCTTTATATTTGGGTTGGTGCATCTACAAAAAAGAGAGGGAGTTGCAGGGGCATCCCAGCTTGCAAAGGTCAAAGGTCGGTTACAAACACAATGAGGCAGACTCGTACACTTACCTGCAATTAATGCTGAGTTTACGCGACAATGTTTCAAGTGAAAACGCACGACTTTTGCATTTTCGTTTTAGAAAATTTAAAGTTTTCTGATCTTTCCGAAAACGATGTGCGTCCGCATGTAAAAGAAAGTGACTTTTGCGTTTTCACTTGAAATCGTTGGCGTGTAAACCGGGCCTAATGGAGTGACCTGGTAACCTTTTCTGGACTGTGGGAGAAAACCAGAAACGCACAGGGAGAACATGTAATGGATGTACTGACTGTGTACCATTGCAACACCCCTGGGCTTCTATTATGTTCTATAATGGAAATGTATATGCTCAGGCATTCCACAATTCCAGATAAATTATCTCACTTCCTACCCTTTCATCACATATCACTTTTTTTTTTTACTCCCCTTGAAAGGGTGTGTGTGATATTTCTGATTATTGACTGCCACAATAAGATGGAAAGATTTAGTATATTTTGCCAGTATTGAAACAACTTATTTTTAAAGCATAATCCCATATCTTTAACTTTAAGTACAGTCCACTTTTATCATGAATGAATGAATAATCACCTGTGCAGGAAGTGCATAGTAAAGTCTTATAATCATTAATCAAGTGTGTGTGGCAGTGTGTGAGTGAAAGGAGCTAGTGAAGAAACACAGAGGCCTTTGGTTATTTTCACAGTTGGTTCATCCTCTTGGCATAAACTTCACAATAATTCCGCCGTTATTACCTGGAGCCATAAATTATCCAAGCAATCTCAGAGCTCTCCGTCTCAGGCACCTCTGTTACATCCACTTGCACCCACTTGCCTTTTCACCGGCGTGTCAGG
>OMNM01039477.1:1756-16826 GCA_900302745.1 Parablennius parvicornis | reverse complement strand
TCTAAAACAGTATCTACCTCTGCTCAAATTAAATTTTGACAAGTTAAAGAATATTGCAGATTTTGGTTTAAAGCTGTAAATTCGTAAAAGTCACATTGATACGATGCGACAACTGTTGCCGCATAGGAAACTGCAGATGTAGTAGGCAACCAAATTGCCATGGATACAGATATCACGGTTGCCATGCAGATCACAATGCAGCACTTGATAATGGCACTTTCAAAAAGGGAAAAAAAAGAAAAAAAAATGTATCAAAAATACGAAACCACCAAATGTTTGAATGTCTCATGCAGTTATTCAGGAAAATCTTCAAAACTTCTGCAGTATCACTACATTTTGTGAGCTGTTTTGTCATTGGTGGGTAAATTAAAATAAGTTTCATAATAGTAAAAAAGCTGACAAGCAACAATTAAAGAGAGGAAAATAATAGAACAAAGGTGTTTCTGCCGTGTAATTATTTCAACCTAGACCATAATATTTTTCTAAACTGAACAAGGGGTACGGTTGATGAATCTCGTGCTTCAAGTATGAGCCAACCTCAAAATCACACAGATTTTTTTTACTTTGACCCAAGTAAGGACGCCAATATTGTATTTTGATCAAGGAAGGCTTCTGGATGCTGGTGAAAGTGTGAGTGTGTCTGCAATTTGTGAATCAGTAATTTAACAAGAGGCTTTTTAAAGAAAATTTGGAGGAGGTGCTATAAGGAAAAAAGGCTGGGAAGTAATATGCTTAAAGTTTTAATTCATCATCTTCATCATCGTCTTTCTCTTAAACTTGATATTTTTTGGCAGTAAAATGCCAACGTTTATAAAGTTACCTCCTCAATTTAGCTGGATTTAAATATGATATGCCTCTTAAGTACAGACTGTTTCTTTTTTTTTCACATTTTTTTTAATATCTGTACAAGTGTTTCTCTCCAACTTTCACAAGCCAGATTGACAGCAACTTTTTGCTGGAATCAGTTGGGCTTGAAAATAGTTGAAATCTTGGAAAATGTGATCACTTGACTTGCAGACTAAATCTGTTTTATGCCACAGCAGTCACTGGGCCATGCAGGGCTTCAAAAGCCTCTGGAAGACACTCCGGGGATTTGGTTGGCAACAAGTAAATTAAGCGACCTTTAACGGTGAGGTGAAATGACTGCATGTAAGACAGATGCACTTAGAAATGGCAGGCCTAATGAAACCCAGCGATAAAAGGCTACGAGGCGCTTACAACCAAGTGAAGGAGCTCATTCGTGCTGTTGAGGCTGATTTTGTTTGGGAGGTAATGTAATAAAATATATTTCTAAATGATCAAAAGTAACAGTGGCCAGCATGCCGTCGTTGACCAATCATGCGCAGAAGTCTTGTTTCATGTGCTACACTTTGTTCTGTTGAACAAAACTATTATTATTAACAAATTATCCCTCTTCAAAAATATTTTCTCAGCTTGGTTATTAACTCAAATCTCCAGCAGCTCTTCACAATAGCAGCCAATCGAGGAGTTCTGTGACAATACTGTAAATACGCCCTCCCTCTTTGCCGTCCTTCATTGTCAATTGACAAATCTAACAAGCGTTTTTTTTGGGGGGGTTTTTTTGTACGAAGACTGAGAAATGCCTCAAGACAGGCAAAGCGACGATAAAGACTATTCTCCACGTTTCCATCTCCATGCATGAGAGAGTTTAACCACAGAGCCTTTAGTCCAACGACAACCTTCTGTTTGGCACGTCAAAGAGCAAAAAGGCTGCGTGTGTTTTCCTGTGTGTGAGATCTGACTTCAAAGTCTCCACCCGGGGCAGTGGCTGCATGTGAACGCAGCAAATTGAAACTGAAAAATCTATTAAATTCAAATATAAACACAGTTTGGTTATTTCACCCCAACACACACAAACACATAGGTGCAAGCTCACAAATCCTGTTTTAGTTACTAAATAACGAAGACATGTATGCCTGAACTTAAAACATAAACATATCACGTATGCACACACACACAATAGAAACAATTCTAGTCAGATATTGCCTCATGATGCTAATGAGTGTTTTGATTTGACTGATCTCAATGTTTTGTTGTGCTGTCTTTGCATCCGGAGGAGAGTCAGAAGCTTCGTGTGTGTGTGTGTGTGTGTGTGTGTGTATGTGTGTATTATGCCATTGTTTTGGGGAAGAATACATTTCCCGTTAAAAATTCCAGGAAGGTCTTCACTCTGGGAGCTTCCCTGTTTATCTATGTGTGTGTCCTGAAAACACGCACGCACGCACGCACCACACACACACACAAAATAAGACAATACTTCGCTCTCCTCATGTTGCCTCTGAGTCTCCTTGACATTTCATTCACCTCTCCGTGTCCTTTCTTCCTCCATCGCCCTCCAGTCTCACACCACCCCTTCATACCTTGCTCTCCATCTTTCCTTCTACTGGGTCATTTCATATCCTTCTCTCCTTTCCCATGACCTGTTTTCCTCTACTGTTAAGAGAAGGGCTACATCGAACCATGAGACTTTGCGTGAATCTGATACCAACTTGTCTTGCGATTCTCAACTGTATAAATAAAAAGTTAATTTGAGATTTTTTGAGCTTCAAAAGCATGACATCTTTGAAAATCCTGAGGCAGAACATTGTGAGGTTTCTAGGAAAACTAGATGGTAGTCCGTGCCATCAAGCATTTTCATCGACAAGTGTGAAGGTGTGTTTGTGTCGACAGGAAGTGTTTGTGAGGATGGCGGGGTCTTTCCTGTCCACAGATGAGCCATTAATCTTTGCTGTGCTCTTTTTAAACTATGTGTTTCCAGACAAAGAAATAAGGCTGGCGCATTAAAGCAGAGAAACTCAGAACGGAGTCAAGATGGCTTCATGGCAGAAAAACAAGTGTGAACATGCCTGAAGGGCGAGAGTGGTGAAGTAGGAAATCGGGGTGTTGTCCCAAAAGGCAGAAATGTCAAAGATCGGCGTTCTTACCAGAAAACATAGTCAACACTTTTCCTACATGCAGCTTATAAACTGCAACACTTCATTTGTAAGGGAGAAGAAGATAAATCTCCTTAGCATAGATCTTTAGATTCTCATTTTGCCTCGGAAGTATTAAAGCAGATTTATTGATTAAATCTGCTATTTCATATTTAGACACCATCTAATAAGAAGAATGCACAGATGCATATTCAGACCTGTCCTGTCTGACATTATCATGGCTAACATGCAAGAAAGGATTAATCTTTTATAAAGCATCTAATAATGATCAGCCGCAGTGTTTCTGTGCTTTTGCTCTAAGGATTACAATATATCAACATAAGCTTGACTTTTCAAATAGAAATCTTTTACAAAATATACGTATGATGGAAAAGAGACCCACTTCAATACCAAAGGGAAAACTATATCAGACAACAAAGCTGCAAGAATTCTAAAAATAATGGATTACTAATTAACTATCAAGTAGAATCCTTGCTCTTTCTATGTCAAGTTTGCATGTGTTGGTTTCCTTTGAGTAATTTCAGTTTCCTCTCACAATCCCAAGACGTAGCTGTCAGGTGAACTAGTGACTCTAAACCAGGTGAATGTGAGCGTGCGGTTGATGGATAGGATTGTTTGTGTTAGCTTTTCTATTGACAAGTGACATGTAAATTCCAATTTTATTCTGATGACATGGGGAAGAAAAGGGATTGAATACACGGGTGATCACAGTTGAATGACAGAATTATGATTAAACTTCTATAATTCTGTCTATTTTGTGTAACTCATTACTTTTTTGTTTATCTTTTGCTTTTAAATGTATTGTAATGTAAGTATCTTCAGAGAGATATGCAATAGCAGAAAACAAAAACACCTTCCTGCTCAAAACAGATGGTGTTGGTATTGATAAATACAGTAGATATATCCTGCATATACTAACAAGTTATGGGATTTAGTTGCCCAACATAAGATTGCAAATTGAGTCAGGGTTATTGCTGAAGATGGCTTAGTTTGTAAACTCCCAAATTCTATATTTACTAATAATTATCCAGTGATATTTGTAATCAGAATTCAAACAATCATGGCACACAGTCAGTCATCCTTTCAGTCATTACCTCACCTTTTGTTTTGGAAGAGGATTCTTCCTCCTCAGCTGCTCGTCTCACCTCATTGCACCCTTAGCGCAACTTTTCTGGGTTGAGTAAGCTCAGATCTTGGATTAAATTGTAAACTTGCAGATATAGGTCCATTGGGGCTTCTTGAGACAGTGACAACATGTTGTGAACACACCTCTGACCTGCTGTGCAATCAACTTTCAAGTGGATATAATAAACATTTACATATCCAATTGTCATGGACCGACATTGTGCACGATTTGTAGTCTTTCTGGCAACCTGATGAATACAAATCTGATTTTCACTGTTCGTTGCTCTGTTTTTAATCCTGATAAGCTCCAACTGGACACGCGTTAGCCGTTTGCAAATATTGTCTCCCAGTTATTTCATTACAAAGAAAAATAGTGTATTTTTATATTCCTTCTATTGTAATTTTCACTCTTTCTGATGGTAAAGAATACGATTTTCGCACCAATCAGGCCGACAGTCACCTCAATCATTCTGTCCAGCTATTGTGAAGCTTTGAGGAGCTGCTCATTACTGTTAGTGAACATATAAAAAGTATTGTCAATGTAAGAGAAGTCACTGACATGTGGTTATTACAACACATCGAATTATGATCTAGTATAAACATGACATGACATGACATGACATGACATGACATGACATGACATGACATGACATGACAAAACAAAAACAAAAACAAAACAAGAAATAAGCCTGCATATCTGTGATGGACTGCTGACCTGTTCGGAGGTACCAGGGACTTGAGAATCCAATACAAGTTGACAATCTCCAGTAAATCCATGAAGGCCACATAAAGGTCAAAAGCTGGTCCTATTGGCTGTGTTGTGATGTGAATCTGCTTCCTGTGAATCTATTAATATAATTGGTAAAATTGATGTACCTGTCATGGCTGTTTAACGATTTTCCATTTCCTTCATTCCATAAATTTGGCCTAATATAAACGGTAATACATGTAAATCCCGTTGAATTGAGAAGAAATGGTTTGCGGAAGCATTAATAATTCTGTCAATTTATTTCTGAATTACAAAATATATTTTTTTGCAGTATTACACTTTCATATGCATATCCTGTGTAACATTCCACTTGAAAATAATACATAGTTCTCGTTTGAATCAACACACCAAAACAGACGGAATATGACAAGAAGCCCATGTAATACCCTGAACCACAACAGCTCGTTACACACCGGCTCTGATAGGCTGACATGCACTCAAAGTTAGATGAAATACACTGTGTGCTGTTTGAGTTGATCCAAGAGAATAATTACAATTCCAATAACATGAATCTAATAGGGAATAAACCCAGAAACCGTAATTACAAACTAAAAAAGATTGGTCCGGTAATTGAGGAGAGACAAATTGTTGCCACTCTAGTGTTCAGATACTTATACAAAGTGCTTGACGTCCGGGAAGATGAATAATTCAAAGAAAGATAAAGTGACTTACATCGTGGAATTCTTAAGGGAGTGTTTGAGCTACTTTTTTTTTCTCTCTTGGCCCGGTCACATTTACCTCTCTAAATAGCTCACACTCAACTTGCTGAGTGTGAGTATATCAAGCCAGTGATTATTAAGCCGGTACCACAGTGGCTCAGTGGTTAGCACGTTGAATAACCTTGATTTAGCTTCACAGTTAAAGACAAATAAACTCTAACCTAACCACAAGTTGGAGTTTCTCCATCTGAAGTTTTCATTCTGAGATGGATGGGCGACCTGCACAGCAGTTTTTTTTTCCCTCTCTCTCTCTCTCTTTCTCTGTCATGCTTTTATCTCATCATGTCAGGTCACTGGTGCTGGCTTGTTTTTCTGCCTCAGCCATTCAACAATGACCTGGCTGCAGCTGCTGCAGGATGCTGCTTCTGCCAGCCTTTGACAAACACACTCGCAGATCCCACGTTGCCCCGTTAACTGTCTCCTTTCTATTGGCTCAGAGTGAAAAACAAATTGGATTTCAAAATCTGTGTCACTTCAGAAAAGGTAATGTGGCCAGAGACTGATATTAATTTTCACCCAGTTTACTGAATCCTCACATGGGCTGATGGGTGAGGTGGGACAACCTCCACCTCAGAGAGAGCGCATTAGATTGGACATGAGAGAAAGGTATTGTCAAAGGGAAATGAATAACGCAGGCTGGATTTGTTTGGGATAGCCCATCAATCATATAATACTGCGTATACTACGACACATGCTGCTATGAGCATATTGCCAAACATCCTGCCATTTGGCTATAGTGGGTAAAGTGGAACTTTGTTACTCTTGTCCATATTTTAATAATCTTATAACCCTTTTTGGAAAAGCTACAAAGGGGAGGGTATACAAACTCAACACAGATAAGCTCTCATGCTCAGTATGGAAAAGTAGGATTTTTCAAAACTCGGTGCAAAAAAACACAGTAAAACCATAATGCACCAGCTACAATGACAAGAAAAGATGAGCGGCAGCTAATAAATACACAAAATGACTTTGCTTCATTAAATCTTTCTCCTTCACAGCAAATTTTGTTTTTCAGTCCGAGTATAGATGCTAGGTACCATTACTAATGGCAACAAAGTCACCGGTCTGTTGACCCTCATATATCATCATTTGTGAAATAGTGAAGAGGAGCATGAGGCATGAGGCAAAGGGGGGCGGTGGGGTTGGATGGAGAGGACAAAAAAATTGAAACGGGGAGCACAGAATCAGAGAAGAGTGATGTAGATATCGAAGGAGGAAGATGATGGGACAGCGAGACCTATTCCTAATGAGGCTAACTGTGTGCTGACAATGGGGCACCAGACACTCAATCAATATGTGCCACGGAGGTCACGAACGCGCACGCACGCCCGCACACATGCACACACAGCTCCTGCCTGAGGCCATAATTCTGACTAAAGGATTCCTGCCACTGCTCCACAGTCAGAGTGAACTGAGCACGAAACCCATTGTGACAGAACATAAAGAGCTGATTAAACTGCCACGGCCGCATGCACAGAAACATATCTGTCCACGACATATGTCACATTTTAATGGTCCGACAACAACATGATCTCCAGCAAAACATTGTTATTCTCTGCAAACAGCCCGGATGTGTTGGATCGCCAAGTTCCTGGGGCTAAAAATATACTGCATCTCCTCATTTCTAGGTACCAGCGACTGGCTAGAGCTGGAGATTCATCATCGACCTCGGCTTAGTGGCATACAAGGAGTTAAGTTACATTCCGGCACTAAAACAACAGGTAAATTCAGAAAAACCCTAAAAATTAGGACAATTCTATTTGTCATGTGAATTCACTCCAGCAAAAACACACACTGTCATCTTCTGGATAAAGGTCAGATCCAGAGGTGGAAAAAAATACAAAAAATTCACACTCAAGTGCTACTAAATTATGCTTAACATATCACAATGTTGTTGTTAAGAATGACTTATTCTAAAGGACCGGTCATTCTGCATTAAACAGTGTTTTCACACACTGTGTATTCGTGCTCTGCAAAAACATAATGGCATAAAAATAAAAGAAAAATGTGATTAATCATAACTAATTCATAAACATTTAACAAAGTTTAGTTGAATGACAGCAATGATTATTCCAAACCAAGAGGTCACAGTTAATAAGCCTGGAGCACACAAATTACCAAAAACAAGTCAACAGAATGCTGCTGGTAAAAACTGTAGCCACTCATGTGGTGAAAACAAAGTTAAAAAAATGAAAAATAAAATACTTGGCCAAGTCAACGCCGGAATAAATCAAATGCAAAAAAAAAACAGACAACCGTTATTCCAAAAACAAATCTCAAAGTAAAAAGTAATTTACATCATCTACATCAAATCTTATTGCTATTGCAATACTCCACAGCATTATCGCATCATGCTGCTCCAGAAAAACTACAAAGTATTCATTTATTAGCTAGTTTTGAACCAAACTGAACTCCTATGCCAATACCTGAGACATTAGATTTATTTTGCATGTCCAAAAGTCAGAAAATGTAAAATAATTGAGTACATGGTGTGAATTATACCTAAGTATGAGTGAATCACAAACTTGAAAACAGACATGTAAATAATGCATATATAAATATTTTATCATGGGAATATATAAATGAAACACTGTGTTATAAAAGTAGTTTGAGTACTTGTGATCTCTTATTTTCACCCCTGAAACTCCAAATTGCTCCTAGTCATTCAAAATTGTCAACTGGTTTCCTAAAGTGTTCCCATGTGGATCAATATGCCCAGAAGATGTTCCCTGCAGCCCCACTAGTTCAATCAAATAAATTACAACAGATCCCTGGTTTGAAGGAATGTACCATGACGGCCGCTGACAGCAGCTCATGTGAAGACACTGCAGAAAATGCTTTGGTGCCAGCTTGAGGAATAAGCCATTGTAGCTGTACCAGACGGGAAAATTGTGCGTCAGTCAAACTGTATCATCATCAGGAAGATGTGTATCTCTGCTGTTAGGCCTGTCACATCTGAGGTTCACTGCCAATGGAGAGATAGTGACGCTTGACAGTTAAATGTGTTCTAGTGACTGAACAGAGAGCTTTGGTTTATTAAACGAAAATGATTTAGACCAAGCAATCTGCACACACGTGTGCATGCATTTCAAACAAACGCATACACAAGCACGTTGAGGCACAAAAGCCCCGCTGAAATCCACTTAGCTGATTGGTCTAAAAGTGATTGATGGAGGGTTTAGTGATGGATGTGAACTCCACTAAAACATGCACTCACGTGTTGTGATGCAAACCTAGTGAAATAGTAAGAGCTAATATTAATATTTTCTGTATTGCCCAAGGCTGCCTTATCAGGAACTTGCAGAAGTGTACTCTGAATTTCAAAATAACTCCATATCTCCTCTGTGTACGTATGTGTACGACTGAATGTGTGCGTGTGCACGTCTTGCAGCGATGCCGAGTGAAATTATTCCGTACACAACATCACAATTAAACAGTCAGCAGACATCAGCACATGTTGTAGCTCAACACATGTGATTCAGACTTTTCATGGCATGACTGACATGATGAATGCTGGACCTACCTTTTCCCAGCACACAATTATGCTGTCGAAAATGCTTTTTCACACATTTGACAAAGTGAACAATTTCTTCTTAAGAATAACTGTCACACAATGATGTTAATTGCTTTTGTAGTGAAAACACCGCCATGCAGCAGGCACACGGTACACATTACACACAATAGAACATGAACACTTGTGTTTTCTAATGTGTTTGTAACTGTGTGTGTGAGTGTGTGTGCATGCCTGCGTGTCACATCCTTCCCTTGAGTGGACAGCAACACAGACACAGAGATTATAGTCAGGCCATTAATTTTTTCCAGCAATATACTCGAGGTCAAGTGTTTTCACCTCGTTATGATCGCCACGTCGTTTATCTGTGTTGGTTTCAGGTAAGTGTGTGTGCGTCTATGTGTGCATTACCCCAATATATAAACTGTCTATGCAGTGTATTTAGTGTAGGGTATACAATAAAGCCAATGTGTTTGAGGAGTCGGTGGAGAGTAGATTACTCACTTGTGTCATTGGCATTGTACCACGTGCACCTCTGTGTCTCCAAATACTGTATGTGTGACAGTTGTTACAGTATTCTGCCAAAGTTACACCAACTAACCCAGCTTATCAGTCCTTCCTAACTCCAATCTGAACCAGTAGTCTTTACGTATGTAGCGGAAATACACAGGATGAGACTTGAGTTGTAACTCCAGCTTCACCTCCACTGTAATCAATTCACTGATAAGATTGATGGAAGTCAATAGTGCAGACACAGTACCAGAGAGCAACGTGTAGTTGAAGAAAGATTGGGGATAAAAAGAGAGAAGGAGTAGAACAAAGAGAAGAATGAGACAGAATGTGAAGAGAAAAAAAAAGAGAGGCAAGTGGGGAGTTTAGGTGGCATGAAACAAGAGGGAAGGTAAAAATAGATGGGAATGAGGGGATTGATAGATGGGACAGTGGGAAATAAAAGGAGCAGAAGAGGAAAGGTTGGGAGGGTGAGGGGCAGGGAGAGAGGGAGCGAGGGAGCGAGGGAGGGTGTTGTTGAAGTTGAAAAGACAGATGAGGGCGACAGAAGGACTGAGGTTACGTGAAATTAGAATATATGGCTGGTTCGGGTGCATGGATTGTGGTGGAAAGGTTAAAGAGTTGATGTGACGAAAGAAAGCAAGAAAGAAAGAAAGAAAGAAAGAAAGAAAGAAAGAAAGAAAGCAAGAAAGAAAGAAAGAAAGAAAGCAAGAAAGAAAGAAAGAAAGTCTCACATGGCATTTGTCTGAAAAAGAGTGAAGACAGCAAATCAGGGTATTGATATACGACACGGAGATTTGTCTTAAACCGGATGACCTGGAGGAGAGTCTAATGTCATAATACATAAAGAGTGAGAGGTTCTGGG
The DNA here is from genome assembly GCA_900302745.1 of Parablennius parvicornis. NCBI lineage: Eukaryota > Metazoa > Chordata > Actinopteri > Blenniiformes > Blenniidae > Parablennius > Parablennius parvicornis. The sequence continues at coordinate 6,373 of OMNM01039477.1, read as the reverse complement.
AGGTTCTGCTGCACAGGCAGAAAAAAGCAGGAAACCATTCCAGGGTCCGCATGAAGCTTTAATATGATACGGTCTCACATGGGAGCAGCCAGCAACTGTTGAAAACAACACAATCCTTGAAATTAGCTTTGAATCTGAAGCAGAAGTCTTTAATATAAACCATGTTTACAATCTACGTCATTACAGAAGAGTATTTGGGCCACAGAAGAAAAAAAAATTTAGAGGTTACAAAATAATAATTATAAAAAAAAAAATAATAATAACCTCATGCACTTCAGAAAAAGTCGAAAATCAAAGTCAAGATTTTTTTTTCACAGAGAAAAAAAGTAAAACAAACAAAACAAAAACAAAGTGGAAACGTCCGTCCATCCACTTGCCAGCGCATATGGCTGCTCCTACAAAATGCATTGCAGCCAGTTTGATGAAGTGGTGAAACGGTGCTTCAGAACAGGCTTTAGCTGGTAAACACAGTGCAGTTCTCATCAGTACTGGGACTATGAAGAGACAGTGCAGCCTGCTGCTCTCCATCGTGTACGTTCGACAAATACGAAGGACAACGCCCCTGATCCCGGAGTGCTTATAAAATATATCATTAGTAAACAAGAAAATCCTGTGTAAAATCAGATGTCCATAAGCAGTATGAACCCTATATAGTCAGAATTAATGTCATTTTTCGGCATCCTCAGGCAAATGATGAGGGATGAACAGACGTCTACAATTTGTATCTAAAATAAAAAAAAAAAAAAATCCATTTTGACCTTTTTTTCAAAGTACATGAAGAATTATTTTTTTTACCTCCGATATTTTTTTTTTCTTCTGTGGCCCTGAAAAAATCTTGACATCGATTTTCAACCTTTTTTTTTCTCCATGGAAAAAAAAAATCTCGACTTTTCTCTGGAAGTGCATGACGATTATTTTTTTTTTTTTAACCTCCGAATTAATTTTTTTCTTCATTGACCCTAAAACTCTTCCATCAAGTCACAAACATAACCTCTGTGTAATTATCAGCCTCTTGATAAGAGATTTCATTCTTTAATTACTCCAACTGTATTCAGGCTGTCAAATCAGAACCCAATGCTTCGATAACTCGGTTAATAACTAAAGGTGACAGTGCATTATGAGGTATGGGCCGAACAGCGATATATTACGTTTGTTTGTAAGTCTTCCTCAGAGAGTTTACTCATTAGTTCAGTTTCAGCTTTAAAACTAAATAAAGTATTTTCTTGTAAGGGGAGAAGAGTGAATCTACAACAAAGAAGACCATATGTGGAAATAGGCCGCGTCCTGAAAGATCACCAAATCTAGGTTCAAAGTCTGTGTCCCACAAGACTTAGGGTGAAATAGGATGATGAATCTCAGCGTGACGGCACGGAGGAGGCCACCGTGGACCTGGCATACAAAACCTCAAATCCCCGGAAACTTTGATGGACAAACTGCGTCAGTTGAGGTATGAGAGGAATAACCAGCGAGGGAGGAGACGCACACCTCGCTCCAAACAAGACACTCATTTTGAAGGAAAACCGTAAACCTTCAAAAGGGTCGGTTCACCAACAACTCTACGTTTGACCATTTAATTATACTGTTCAGTCTACTCTTGTCCAACGACAAAGGAAGGAATCTAAAATGAAAAAGTTAACCTGATACATATATTAAACATTAAAATTAGAGAACCAATGCCGGACTTTCTGCTGGACTATATTGAATAATCGCCCCTCTCTTCAGGACTCGGGGAGGGTTTTCCCTTGGAGCCACAGAAGAGACCCCACAAGTGGAAGTCAAGTCACACATTGTCGTATTATGTATCTTCACATCTTTAGTTCAGCTCCTGTTGTGTATATGTGGGGAGACTTGCATTGTGTTTTCCCCCCAGATGTAAAAAAAAACACCAACAAAAAAATCTAATTGAGTCAAGTCAAGTCAAGTTTCTTTATTTATAGAGCACTTTAAAACAGCTATGGCTGAAGCCAAAGTGCTTCACACAAAAATAAAATGACAAAAAGAGTGAAAACAGTAAAATACAATAAAACAGACAATAAAATTGACAACAATAAAACCAGACAGAGAGTCTCAAACGTGGTTAAAAGCGAAGGAATAAAAATGGGTCTTAAGATTGGTTTTAAAAGTGGACAGTGAGAGGGATTGTCTCACGGGCAGTGGTAGCTCATTCCACAACAGAGGGGCTGCAACATAAAAGGCCCTATTCATTCTGAAAGGGACTTAATTTTAATGGTAATGTCATACTCAGTCCAATTAAAAGATGGAAAGCACTGTCCAAATTCAAGGAAGACAACACTCAAATAGCTTTCCTACAAATAAACTCATATGAATGCATTCAACACAATAAACTAAACGAAATTGGCTTTAAATATGTACAATCATCTTCCTATGAACAGAACATCACAGGGCGGTGGAAACTCTCTAATCCAGCACTGTAAAATACAAACACCCATCAGAACTCAAAGAAAAAGAGTAGATTTATTTGGATTATTGAAAAAGTGTATAGAGTACAAATGCCTATATTCCTCCAGGAAGCATGAATGAATGAATGAGTATGTTTTATTTAAGTGTCATGCACACATGTGCCCAGCCCACATGGGCTTATATGACACTATATACATTAACAGGAAGATGACCGTCATGCTAAAGTTTCAAAATAACACAAACATTTCATCAAAGCCAAGAGTCTGGATACAAAGCTTTCAGTCTCATTGTCCATGTTTTTTCCACATATCTTGCCAAACTAAAAATAATATTTTTAAATAACCAATTCAGCATGTAACCTTCTACCAACCAAAAAAGAAATGTCTAGGGGTAGCATTCCATCTCTGAGCTGAGCACACAGAGACCTCTGTCCTCTTTTTAAGTTACAATTAACATAAAGTTCTGTGGAAAAACAATCTTTAAACTAACATAACTTCTCAATTTAGGTTTATTCAACAGTTCAAGCTTTCACTGCTCTTTGTAATTATCAAATAATATCTGCCTGTGGTTTGTTATTTAACGCCGTAAGCAACTGGTCATTTCAGCAAAAGGTATTGGAAACATTTACTACGCAATGTCAGGGAATCTTAGTCTGTGGAGGAAAATTCAAGACTAGACTGATCAAATGGAAAGTCAGACTCAAGAGGTATGATTATGATAACGAATGCCTTCATGAAAGATGTAGGTATTGTTGACATTCAGAGAGAAATGTGTCCTTCCAGTCTAAACAAATACCCACTGACTATATTCACCCCATGCAGAATACTCCAGACTACTTTTTCATGTTTAGTAATGACCTTCATAGCACAGAACAATCTGATATTGGTGCTCCAATTCAGACCACGGCCATATACACCAATCAATCAACCAATAAAGCAAGATCATCACTTTGGCAAACAAATTCAAATATCTTTAATAATCCTTTGATTAAGGAAAAATTACAAAATGAAATCAAAACCTATTTGGCCGTAAATGATTATGGTGAGGTAACGCCATCTGTGTGATGGGATGTGCTCAAAGCAGTGCTTAGAGGAAAGATGATGACCATTACATCTTATGAAAAAAGAAACACAGAAGAAAAACTGATGATGCTCGAGGGGAACCATGAATTAAGTGCAGCAACTGGAGTATAAATTACAAAAACATAAAAGGAAATAGGTGAAATTAATACACAAGAAATACTGAAAATGTATTACAAAACAACGCTATGATCAAACTGGGTAAATATATAAACAAGAACTATCTTAAAGACTGTGGAAACAACAAGCAGATAATTCTATATTCAAGATTGCAAATATTCATTCAGGTAAGATAGAGATATGTTTTGGAAAAAGTCCAACAAAGATTTAAACATACTATAAAACTGTGGATCCCAGAAACAATCATTTTTTGGTGTCTTTGAATCTACCCAACATCCCAACAGAATAAAATGACAAAATAATATCTAACATACAAACTGAAGAAGCACTGTATAATAGTAAATATATTTGTTTTTTTTTTTTTTGCTTTTTGATTTTTCAGTGAGCTTCCCAGTTAGTCTGTACATAGTCCACGTTAATGTATTTTGAATGTGAACCAAAAAAGAAAGGGAATTGAAAATTAAAAGAAGAATTAGCCGAGGACAAGAAGTACTGCAGTTTTCAGGTGTCATTTTAATCTTGCATTAAATGAAAGATGGTAAAGAGAATAAAGGGTTAGTAAAAAAATAATTTTTTTAAAAAGACACAGTGGACCAAAGGCTTTAGCTATCAGTTAGCATATATTAGTTATTTAAATTCATAAGTAATAAAAATTTATAATGCTGATGTACTTTCCTCCGGCATGTTTCTAGACTAGAGCCACCTTGAAGTCTAAAGTCTTTATATTCCACTGAAGAAATAAGAGTTTCTGCTCAAGATGTGCATTTGTCAACACAGTTTGTCAACTCCACCTTGTTCTATTGTGCCTTTCCAATAAATAATACTAAAGCAAAATAACTCAAAATGTTCACACGAGCGTGTGTGTGTGTGTGTGTGTGTGTATGTGTGTGTGTGTCTGTGTGTGTGTGTGTGTGTGTGTGTGTGCGGTGTGTGTGGGGTGTGTGTGTGTGTGTGTGTGTGTGTGTGTGTGTGTGTAAAAGCTAATAGGACTCTTTTA
>OMNM01039476.1:0-11327 GCA_900302745.1 Parablennius parvicornis | reverse complement strand
GGCCCGTAGGGGTCGGCTCCGTCACGGCTTCTGGTCCAATCATGGCCTCTGGCACATTTGAATATTGATAATCATCCACAGTCCAACGAGCATCGTGATATGAATAACAATGTGAATAAAAACTTCAGCTTTTTGTTTCTGTTCTACAACGATTTTGTTTTTTGTTTTGAGAAAAAAAAAAAGAAAATCAACCGGTTTTTAAAGTTTTGTTTGCCCCCTCTTGAAAAAGAAAAATGCATTGAATTTCAATTTAGATTTTTGAATTTTTAAAATAAAAACTAAATAACAACAAATATTTTGTTTTTTTTATTTCCTTTTATAAACGAAAAATCCAATGACCAAAACATACGTGGACCTAAAGCATCGGCCTACCCATATGTCTCTGAAACTCCCCGAAACGTGGTTCTGGAAATAGTTGGGTTAAATGATCAAACTTGGTATGTTATCATCTATAAAAAAAAAAACGAAATTCAATTGCACAAGAGTTAAATATCCTGAACATTATTCTGAACAATTTGACTAAAGTTAAATGTGAAATATGAGGGTCTGTTGTGAGGGTCTGTTGTGAGGGTCTGTTGTGAGGGTCTGTTGGGAACGACTGGCTGAACCGTCTGCCCATGCAGTCTTCAACTCCCTCTTCCGGGAGAGTTTCTCACGGGTCCCGGGGGCGGCTGGAGACATTGAGTCCGAGTGGACCATGTTCTCTACCTTCATTGTTTAAGCTGTGCTCAGAGCTGTGGTCGCAGGGCCTCTGGTGCCTGTCGTGGCGGCAACCCCCGAACCCGGTGGTGGACACCGGAAGTAAGGGATGCTGACAAGCTGAAGAAGGAGTCCTATCAGGCGCTATTAGCTCATTGGACTCCCGAGGAAGCTGACATGTACCAGCAGGCGAAGCGTACCGTGGCCCAGGCCGTGGTGGAGGCAAAAACTCGGGTCTGGGAGGAGTTCGGGGAGGCCATGGAGGAAGACTATCAGTCGGCCCCGAAGAAATTCTGGTAAACCATCCGGCGCCTCAGAAAGGGGAAGCAGCTTTCCACCAACACTGTTTACAGCGGAGGTGGGGAGCTGTTGACCTCAACCAGAGATGTCATCAGGTGGAAGGAATACTTCGAGGACGTCCTCAATCCCACCAAAACGTCTTCCATCGCGGAAGCAGGGACTGGGCTGTCAGAGGCGGACTCGTCCATCACCCAAGCTGAAGTCACAGAGGGAGTTGCTAAGCTCCTCAGTGGCAAGGCACCGGGAGTGGATGAGATCCGTCTTGGGTTCCTTAAGTCTCTGGATATGCAGGGACTGTCATTGCTGACAGGGTATGTTCCAACTACAGGGGGATCACACACCTCAGCCTCCCCGGAAAAGCTTATTCCAGGGTACTGGAAAGGAGGACCCAGCCGTTGGTCGAACCTTGGATCCAAGAGGAACAATGCAGTTTTTGTCCCGGTCGTGGAACACTGGACCAGCTCTATACTCTCAACTAGGTGCTCGAGGTTTAATGGGAGTTCGCCCAACCAGTCCACATGTGTTTTGTGGATCTGGAGAAGGCATTCGACCATGTCCCTTGGGACGTCCTGTGGAGGGTGCTCCGGGAATATGGAGTCCAGGGCCCTTTGTTAAGGGCTGTCCGGTCTCTTACACCTGGAGCAGGAGTTTGGTTCGCACTCCCGGCAGTAAGTCAGAACTGTTTCCAGTGCACGTTGGCAATGTTGGAGTGCAAGTCTCCAAAAGCAAACTAGCGTGGTATGACCGTACTTGCCTTAGGAGCAGGAGTTTTTTTTTTCCAAAATGAACACAAGGCCTCACTCTGGCATGAAACCTCCACTCAGGTGTGGAACCAGACCTCAGCTGGCTTTGATTCTTGCTCTTATCGTTTCCCCTTGTCTTTGGGGTCCTCTGGTCAGTGATGTATCAGAACAGCAAGTTTCAAAGTTATTGGGATTATTTTCACAGTTTGATGCAGGTAGATGACTTGACAGCTACTTAGCCTCTGTAGGAAAGACATTTTCTATTTAGTGTTCCCCTCACAGACGCACACAGCAGGATGAAAGTGGCAAGAAGCAAAGAGTGGTTCTGTCAGACACTGGCTTGCGTGTGTGTGTGTGTGTGTGTGTGTCTGTGTGTGTGTGTGTGTATGTGCAGTGTAACAGTTGTAGTTGAGTCACCACGCTCAGTAAATGCAAGATTTCTGCTTTCAAAGGATTTTTTTTTTTTAAATTAAAGCTGATGTTGAAGAACAAAAATATCACTGTACAACCACTTGCAAATATTTATGGTCATAATACACTCACCAGAGAAAGGTAGCTTTTTATGACACTGTTTGGCTGGAACATGTTGTCCTTTACTGGCTGTCAATTTCCTTAATGCCTCTGAAGATAAAGATACATTTCTTCAAGCATCTAGAGGGATTCATAGTTTTGTGCATACTTTGCTTGGTGATTGAACACAAGTCAGGTTGTTAATGGCTTCATGTTCTGTGGAATCAAGAATCAGGTCCTTGGCAGACTTTCGGTGAGGAATTTGCATGTTCTGCCTGTGAGTTTTTTCTCCACATACTCATAATACAGCCAAAACACACACAATTGAGACTAATTGGTGACTCTGAACAATCGATGTGAGCATGTTATTGTACTGCCCAGGGTGTAAGCTGCTTTCACCCTGATTTGCAGGTATCGCATGTCAGATTTTACCAGGATGGAGTGTGTGGCTCATGTGGATGAGGGTTCGATAGTCCGTCTCTCGAAAGGTTGTTTTGAAGTGTTCTTGGGTAAAACACTGTGTCACAAGTTTGTCTCATTTGTGTTCAAGTGCCTTCCATGACAGCCTTCACCACTGGTGTGTAATTGATTGTACAAACATTGGTAAATGTGAATGTGTGTATTCAGAGGCTCCAAACTATAAAAGTCAATTTCCTCTTCACTTTTAAATCTCTTTATGTAATCTGTGATAGTCTAGAAAATATTATCCCTACCAAGCAGACGGTGTGAGACAAAGTGAGTATTTAAATCCTGGTTATATCACCAGGTTTGGACACAGAAATCCTTGTGTGCCTTTAGACTCTGAAAACCAACAGTTACTGAAAGATTTCTTGTATTGGAATTAGCCATCTTTCAAAATGCTGTAATCTATACAGCAAAGTAAAGGAAGAATTGGAAACACAGGGTTTCTTTGGAAAGTTACAGAAAGTTTGGCTCTTCTGATTCTGTGCCATATACACATTGGATCTGTTTTCTCTGATATTCTTCAAAAGAAGTGAAGAGGCCAAGGTTAGCTTGAGACCCAGTGGGAAACAGTGAGCTGCAATATATCATGATTCCCTTTTATTAAATATTAAGGTGTAAGCTCTAAATTGTGAAGTTTCTCTTCCTTCCCCACTGCGGTCCTGAAACTGTTTTTGGTCCTGTGCTTTTTTAATATTATAATATTGAACAATCAAGCCAAGTATAAGGCAACAATCTTTATAAAGATAATTCTTGGGTGGAGCACAAATATAGAGGCTTTCAAAAACACTGCAGAATCACCTTGCTTAATTAGTATTTTGGTCAAGTGATTTCTTTCCAATCTTACAATGCAATGTGTAGCCTCATCCAATACGTTCCCTTGGTGGCAGAGGCAATGGAGGTGGGCCAGCGGTAGCTGCAGTTCTACTTGCATCATTTGTGCAACAAATTGGCATAATTAACCTGAAGGTCAATTAGGACTTGACGTTTGCCAATTGAGTTAGCCACATACACAATAACAGATTGAAAGGCTAAGCCAATGATGAGTATTAACACTTGTGGATTGAGGGCTCTTTGGGTCCAGCGCAGTCCAACTGCTCACTAAGTGAAACATGTTTTCATGTCAAACTGTCCCAATGTTTCTAGTAAAGTGATGTTTCTAGTAAAGTGGTGTGTCATCTCTACACTTTTAGGTCCTATTTCTTGCGAGTTGGTATGAGGTCTTCTCCCAGTGTGACGAGTGAAGCTGATAAATTCGCACATCTGGACCTCTGGACACATCATCGGAGTAGAACTTTTGTCTTGTGACTAGCCTAACAACTATTGTATGAAGCATTTAAATGGGACTTTGTTATTGTCCCCTCAAGACAACAAGTTCTTCTATTTTTATGGAGTGTGTTTGCTCTCTATTGCCAGAAAAACTCTCCATTCTTGTTTGAAGAAGTCACTAGAAGAGTCTGAAAACTTGGAATAGCAACAAAGTTGCTAGGTTGTTGATACTGTTGGAGATGCACCCATACTGGTACCAGTATTAGGTATCAAGTCTGATACTGCACAGAGTACATATACTCGCAGAAGCTCTCCAATACAACTTGGTAAATACTACATAATGGCATGTATTAGCAATGCCGTCTGCAGGTATGCAAGAGCACGAGCAATGTCTGCAGTTTGGAGATCCTTTAATATTATTGACAATGATAAATGTAAGATGGACGATAAATATTAAACTGCTAAAATATCAAGAGGAGAAAGACAGTCTGTGCAAAGTATTTGCCAGAGACATTGGGACCAGCAGAATTAGCCCAATGTCATTCAGTAGTTAGTTAGTAGCCGTGCAACATGCAACATGCTAAAGAGCTTCGGGCCTCACACAGCAGCAATGCTACATGCTACGTGCTACACATGATTAAAGTATCACTAATACACTCAATTTCACGCATCACACAGGTTTTCTTTTGTTGAGTATTTTCAATAAATCATTTGTTTAAAAGCTGTCCCATGTCGACCTCCCTTTCTTTGTTATACTCTCTAACAACCTGGGCATAACACGTTTATAAAAATGATCAGACAAACTAAATCACTGAATTTGGGTTTATAACAGCAGTTGTTAACATTTTCCTTTGCCATGTTTGCTCATGAGGCTAGACAGTGTTTTAGTGGTTGTCACTTGTAGCAGCAAGAAGGTCGAGAGTTTTGGTCTTTAACTGTCTACTCCTACCTTGATGTGGACGTTGTACCTGTCAGAAGTGGACAGTTGATTGCAAACGGGATTGTAGCGGCATAGAAGATGGATGGTTGTTTGATCATGTGTCATTATCTCATCGGAAAAGAGTCTTTAAACTCTGTGTGAGCGCTGAAGCAGTTTGTGAGATTTTAAAGGGGAAAAAAACTGTATATGCCCTAAGTTTCTGGACACTACATCTTTAAAGAACATTCGAAATGTCTTTACAAACTGATGATTGATCAAGCTAATAGTGCATGCCTTACCATAATCCTAACAAACACCAGTCAGTTGTGATGAGTTGCTGACAAACCCACACAAACAACAAAACCAGGAGCCACCGTCAACAATGCTCCAAATTAAAGCAAGGCCGTGTTCATTGGCTGTCAGCCACTCTGACGCTCCACTCTGAATCATGTGTGCTGATGTTGAGGGAGGCTAATAGAGGGAGGACAGCTGACAGGAGAACAGCAGCCGCTGACGTCCATCCAAGGGGGGAAAATTAAGGGCGCAGAGGAGTCCAGTCTACATGACTGTCTCAGCAAACGCACATGTAATATTTACAGGTCTGTATCATCACAGCAAAGCCATGAATTTCACCTGAATTTGTGACTCATCAACTGTGAGAAACTGTTCTGTCACAGCATTGTGTGTTCAGTGAAAGCACCATACACAAACATCACCTGAACTGAGTCGCCGTGCTGTAACACAATGCTTTAGAGAGCTGCCGTGTTCAGCCTCAGCTGAAAACAAGATTGACAGTACGTACACACACACACACAGACACACACACACACATTCACACACACACACGCTGGAAAGCTGAGGTGAAACAGCTCTCAGTAGTGTGTGTTGGCAGACCTGCAGGTGTGCCCACTCAGGCATCTAACTAGATAAAGTGAGGAAAGGTAGAAGCACGATCGGGCCGCGTGTGGCCAAACAAAACAAAAGCCCGGCTGCTTGCTGCGCACACACCTCTATTAGCTGCACGCAACACACATTGTGTACTTACATTTACATTAAATTACCGGACAGGCAAATAATAAACAGCAATTTGAACGTGGAATCAATTAAAATGGAACTGATTCAGCTTGTTATGGCATTATAACAGTTGTTTAATTATTGCAAAACAGCCTTTCTTCTAATAAGAAACATCAGTCTTGGTGATTAAAGCTGAAATCTCTACATTTAGTATCTATCCTACATTGATTTTATTAGGTTAGGGTCTAGCCTAGTGTTGAAGTGTTTTCACTTGGATTCTTTCATATAGTCTGCCACTCACTCACAGAAACAAAAGGCCTTATATTCTTCAGAGTACTTTCCCTCCATCTTGGTTTCAGTAGTACTCACACAATAGATTTTGATATATAAATAAGGACCCATGTGACTTCAGCTTAAGAACTTTATGAAAATGCCTCTGAGTCCTCCTTCAGGAACGAAGGATAACTGTACAACAAGGAATTTTCCACTGTGATTGGCCAGAGAGGACACATACTAAAAAACACACCACATAAAAATACATATATGACATAATGCATGAGGAAACATACTGCACTACCAAACGGACAGTACAGAATTAAAACAAAAAACATTACTACATCTATCCCTAAAGAGCTACAGTTAGCTGACTTATCACATATTCCTTTATCAGCCAAAAACCCCTCCCTCTCCCTCTCTATTTAGTATTGGTGGATAAAGTAATGAGTAAAGTCTGAAATATAGGTACGAATTAAGGAAGATTCCACTTTAATCAAAGCTATTTCTAACCAGATTTGGATTATCAAAGAGTAATGACTTCTTTAAAATAAATTGTTTGCATTTGTTTTTCTAACGTTGGTTAGCAGCTGATAGGCTTCATCTTAGCTTGTGAGGAATCAGCTTAGCAGCTTCAAATATACATTAAAGCTGCAAGCAGAATTAATCGGGACCTCGGGCTCTGGCCTCAGGTCTGTTGGGGTCGGCCCAAATATGACCTATGGCCCAATAATGCCCTCTGGTCCAATCATGGTCTCTGGCCCATTTAAATATTGATAAGATATCATTTTGGAAGGTTTTAACAATAACAGATTATTATTTTGAAAAATGTGGGGAGCTTTTATTTCAAAATCCAACTAAGCTCTAATCTAGCTAATCCCTAAATATAAATTTTTAAGGATTTAGGTGTAGTTTTAAAGAAACAGACTTTTAGTTTGAACATTTTTGGGGCTTTCATTTTGAAAGCAGCTCGTCCCTAGCATAGCTAAACACTTCATATCCATTTTGAAGTCAACATTGTAATTTTTATAAACAAAAACTTCTAATATGAAGGAGTTTGGGGCTGTTATTTAGAAAGTCAGGACATGTAGGTTAAAGGGCCTGTCATTCTTCCCAACGCAGATTACGGGTGCGCAGTCGATGGTGATCATTCTCAACTTCTGGGCTCGCAGCAACACGTGTTCCATAATGTAACATAACGATCCCAAAAATATCTCCATTTGTCGTTGTGGCATTCTCATCCTTTTCTAAAGTAGTTTCTGTTTCACCCCAGTTTTGAGACATCTGGCTGTCTTTATTTGCTCTAATTTTGTGATTTTTTAGATCGGGAGACAGAGCCTCTCCTCAACAAGTGCCCAGTTGGCTGTAGCACATGTGCAGTTTGGCGTGCACAGGTATTGCAGTCACAGATTTTGGGCTGCGCGTGATCCGCAGCAATAGGGCCAAAGCGGACTTTGCGAAAAGAGTTGGATGACGATTTTTGACTTCATCACACAAGTATCGAAGCATGACATGGCCTTAATTGGTCATAGTTTGATTGACATGGTATTACAGAATTCTTGGTGTGAATGATGCAATGCAAATGGACAGAGCTGAAGTAAGTCGTGTCATGAGAGTGTTTGAGAGGATGGATTTTATCTACATATTTAACTCCTAAGAATCCAGTTTTCGGGCAAACAATTTCTTAAAATTATCATTTCTTGAAAGGAAAATTTGTTGTCTTTCAGTCTGTGTGGGTTTTGAAGAAGTCAGACGTAAACGTCAGACACCAGGAGTCTCAGTTTCATGCAGATGCACGATTTTAAGATAAATTTTTGATCTCGTCCAATCCCTGACTTGCATGTATCGAGGCAGAGAAGAAAGGTTTGCGTTGCTTGGAAGACTTCCCAAAATCAAAAGTCCAAATCAGAAATCCAATTACCATAAGTCCTTTCAGTAACAGGAGAGGAGGAGACCCAGCAGGACATGAAAACTGCTGTTCTAATTGACAAAGTTTCAGACAGCTTCGGACAACCCTGGAGAAGCTTTCAACTTCAGACAATCGCAGGGCTGCGGCTGGGCTGGTTGCAGTCTCTCTCCTCTGATTGGCTGTGAAATCTGTCAATCTTAAATAAGTGCCGCCTTATTTTACATGTAGTAAATGCACAGATCTTTTTCACCAGATATCTCAGTAGGGAAAATACAATCTGTAAATACAATCTGTGACTTGTGCGGAACAACTTGTAGTGATACAGGTGCACAAATGTTTTTCACCAGATTTTATGCAACGATTGGAGGAAAAATGTGAGCATGTCAGTTTTTCAATCTGTGACTTGTAAAACAGGATTTGTGCACCTGTAATTAAGAAGTTGTGTATGTGTAAGTGTGGTGTATTTGTTTAGAAAACAATAATTCTACAGGTACACAAAATAATTCTACAGGTACACAACTCATGGTACACACCTTTTATTACCAATAATACCTCCATAACAGTCCCCACTTTTTCGAGGTGTTCGATCTCAGCTTTTTTTCAGGAAAAATGTTTGTTTTCCCATGTATTGGAATGAGAGGAGGCAGGCGGGGGGAATGGGTGTTTCAAACTTTGATGGCTATAAAAATAGAAACCGCTCTGGAACGCAAAACGTTTTTCTGAATGTTTGAGCAGAAGAGTCTCCACTGTCGTTTAGTTGTGTTTTGAAGTGGGAGCGATATTCATCCTCAGAGGAGATAGCATTTGCGTGAGGGCCGTTTTGGGTGAAAATCTTATTTTGAAAGGTAAATTGCAGAGGTCCTGTTGGAATCAGGTCAGGGGTATCAGTAGGTGATTATTAGGTCTTGGTGAGACGAACAAATGAGCATTGTTTCATATTCCTACTGGCTGTGTTGGCTGTTTCATTGTTTCTAGGGAGCACTAGAGAGCACATTTGGCACTCCAGGGGTTAATTTTTACATTTTATGGAATTATCCACCAGTCCTGATGAGTGTGCCAAATTTAGTGAGCTTTTGAGCGTGTTTAAGAGGTCAAATTTGGGTTTGAGTCCTGGCGCACTAGAATAATATTAAGACGAAACAAACATTACACTTACAATAGGGTTCTTCCCTTTCGGCCCCGTTCCTTAATTATCTTGTTCAGAGATGTCTGTGTCTCTCTGCATGCTGGTATCATCTCTGCTGTTTTGTTGCTGCTTGTACAAGTTGACACAGACACACATGCAGCAGACGAACACCTGTGTGTCACGAGAAGTGTTTGCAGTCAGAAGCACCATGACACTGCACTGCGCTCTTCCCGAACTACTGATTCGTGTTCGAGAACCGTGAGATGTGGCAGAAACATTTCTTCACCGTGCTCATCAGAGGAAGTTCCTGGACGTACAGTGAGCTTTTTGTGTCCTGAAACATTTCCGTCTACTTGTGAGGAGTTGAGATATGTGGCTCAATTTTTGGATTTGAGCAAGAAAAATCTGCCAAAAATCCATTGGGGTCTATGGAATGAAATTGGGCACTAGTTTCTAAGCTCTGATCTAGCTAATCCCTTCATATACATTTTGAAATTTTTAGGTGTACTTTTTAAGAAACAGATTTTTATTTAGAAAATATTTGGGGCTTTTATTTTGAAAGCCAGCCCACCCCTAGCGTAACTAAATATTTAAATCCATCAACATAGTAATTTGTGATGAAGACAGTTATTTTTGAAGTAGTTTGGGGCTTTTACTTGGAAAGTCAGAAAGTGCAGGTTAGGTGATAACATTTAAATTTACATGATATTGTGTAATACTTGGTGAAAATGATGCAACACTGATGGACACAGCTGCATTTAGTGAGTGCAGTTAGAGTGGAGACAGGACGAATCATATCTACATATTTTGGAAACAACTCAGAATCGACAGTTCTTGGGCAAAGTTTTTCATAAAAATATATTTTGAAAGGAAAATTTGTTGTCTTTCAGTCTGTGTGGGTTTTGAAGCAGTTAGATGTAAACTTCAGACACCAGGAGGCTCAGTTTGATGCAGTTTGATGGTCTCCTCTGTTATTTCATTGGGTTTTGAAACCAGTCTGTTTTTCGTCCTCATAAGAGATAGCTTTTCCGCGAAGGCCTTTTTTTCTTGGCAAAAATCGTATTTTGAATATTAAATTGCAGACTTCCTGTTGGATTTAGGTCAGGGGTATCAGCACGCGATTTGTAGATCTCGGTGAGATGAACAAATAAGTTTTGGTTTGATCTTCCTGTGACATTCCTACGGGCTGTGGTGGCCATTTTGGTGTTTCTAGGTGGCACTAGAGACCACATTTGGCACCCTGGGGGTTATTTTTTACATTTTCTGAAATTATGCATCCGTCCTGATGAGTGTGCCAAATTTGGTGAACTTTTCAGCATGTTTAGGGGGTCAAATTTGAGTTTGTGTCCTGGCATGCTGGAATAAGAAACAGTAACTACTATAAAACTTAGCCACCTGTCAGGCCTCCTGTGGTGGCCCTACCTCACGGTCGAAGTCCCTAACTATGTGGAGCT
Organism: Parablennius parvicornis; assembly: GCA_900302745.1. NCBI lineage: Eukaryota > Metazoa > Chordata > Actinopteri > Blenniiformes > Blenniidae > Parablennius > Parablennius parvicornis. The sequence continues at coordinate 649 of OMNM01039476.1, read as the reverse complement.
TCTTTGTCTCATCACTGAGAGCAACGCAGATCTGCATTACCACCTGTCCACTAATAATGTATTTCGTGGGACTTGGGGCAACATACAGAACGACCTGATCAGTGCTAATGATGAAGTCATGGGAGAAGAGATAAGAAAAGATTTTATGAAAGCACCGTTTATCGCTGTTATGGTGGATAAAATGACAGATGCGAGTAACGTAGTGCAGCTTGCACTGGTCCTGCATTACCTCACATGCTTAGGTGTCAAGGAGCGCTCTGTCATATTTGAGAATGTTACCAGTGAGAAGCGAGCCGATGACATTGCAGATCATATCATCCCATTTTTGATGGAAAATGAATGTCTGGATAAAGTTGTGGCACAGTGTTTTGACGGCACAGTGGTCATGTCTTCTGGAATAAATGTGTTGCAAGCTAAAGTTAAGGAGAGAGCACCTTTAGCTTTATTCACACACTGCTATGCACATCAGCTCAATTTAGTACTGACTCAGGAGGCCTCAAAGCTTAAAGAATGCAAGATCTTTTTCGCGCAACTCAATGGCCTTGCTGCATTTTTTTCGATATTGCCTCGGCGCATGTGACAACTGGACGAAATCTGCCAGCGGCGTTTTCCTTGTGTTGCACCAACATGGTGGCAGTACAGTCCTGAG
>OMNM01039475.1:5755-18860 GCA_900302745.1 Parablennius parvicornis | reverse complement strand
AGAGGGGGGGGGGGGGACAGCAGAAGGTGAGACGACAAAGACAACACAAAGAGCGAGGGAAGGAAATCGACTCACCTGGCTAGATGAAATATTTGTAGCTCAGAACAAAGAGTAACATCCAAGACCTGGGAGGATGAGAGGGGATAAGAGGGGGGAGAAAAAGAGGAAGGGAGGGAGAACGACAGAGATTAGATTTGGCTGAGAGTACTTTGGGAGTGCAGTGGCAGGTGGCACCCCAGTTAAAGCACACGCACGCGAGCGCACACACACACGGTTGTAGAGCTTACGGACAGTTAAAAGCGGAGGGTGAGAAAATAGTGAGCAGTGGGGGAGAGTGACTGGTAGACGTGTGCAATCAATTGTTCACTTAAAGGAAGCACAATGCGAGCCTGTAATAGCATAAAGGAGGGAAACAGAAAGAAAGGAAGATCTGATCAGTGTGAGTGCGTGTGCGTGTGCGTTAATGTAACGTGTCAGTGTTCAATGAACAGCAGCTCCACAAAGATATCCACACTTCCCGGCTGACCTCACCTTGTCACTCACATGCACGCACAAACCAGAGAGTCGCATTAAAGGATAAACACAACGTGTAGCCCCATTTATCAGACACACAGTTGCAGACAGGAGCAGACACACACTTAATTAGGTTGAGGCGGACAGCGACAGTCTGCACCTAGGTACATGGAGACGCTGTGGCCCAGGTGTGGATCATGGCGAGGGGGCACTCGGTTCATGTCAATGTCAATTGCAAAAATAAAATAGCACCATTCAACATAGATAATCATATATTTGAAATTAATTATAAATATTGGATCACATGACATAAATAAGGATGTCTGGTTGGTTGTACCTCTCTCTCATAACCAACCTAAAAAGAGCAAAGAAAAAATTATCCAACAAGTAATTTTGCCAATTGTCTAATCTTGCAGAAGAATTCCTATACAATGCACTTAATAATCTGTCAATATCACCACCTGTATTCTGACTACTTCAACATGACAAACAAATCTCCTGAGTCATCGTAAAGACCCAAATGTACTGCCACCTAAATGTAATTGACTAAAATGATCTATTGATATTGTGTTGTGACTCTTCTTCAAAGGCATTAAGCAAATGAAACTCTAACATGGTTGACACAAGCTAATGAGAATCACAAGCAGATGGCAGCAGCAGAGAGCAAGGGAGTGTGTTTGTTACACTGCGTTGACACTGTGGACTGAAATTCTTTGAAAGCAGATGTTTTGTAGCGTCATGTGATCAACTGATCAATCAGGCACTGCAGTCAGGAAGCACAGAGGTGAGGTGGGAGGAAGATTTAAAAACAATGGCGGATTTCTAATCAAATGAGAAAAAAAGCTAATTTGTTGAAGAATGTGTTGAATAACTCTAGATTTAGAGATTTAAGGTCAAATTTGAAATCTCATTAAGTTGCTCAGTCTGATTTAACATTGCAGAAAAGTTGTAAAAACCTTTTGCCATCTCTACACATCATGAAGTGTACACTTTTTAAATTCCTATGAATATAGTTACTACAAGAATCTGTAGTCTTCCCTCCAACACCTTTTGGGATAAGCTTTCCTCGACAATCTGTAGGTGTGATTCTACAATTCACTGCCTTGACTCGTGAGTCCCTGAAGCGCCTGCGTGGTGCTGCGAGTCAAGAGTAAAGTGCAAAAACAACAAGAGGAAGTCACAATATGTTATTTACTATGACAAAAACTACCATGAGGCAACTCCTAAAATACTACCACTCTTAAAAGGGTAGAAATTGGATATCAGCTTTTCACAGATTGTGTGATCTGATCTATTGTTGTATACACCTTCTGCTGATAGATTTTTCACCCAAAACAGTAACATGCAGTTCCTTAAATCATATAATCCAATCATGTACTGATCCACTAGCACACACAGAACTTTTACCTTCTTTTTTAAATAAAATCGGAAACTATAGTGTCAAATATGTGTAATGGACAGTGTTTATGATCAAAAAGGCTGTCAGTCATCCCAAATCTGCCCAGCAACAGAAATGTATTAATTCAGCAAGGCTGCACCTATAAAATGCTTTGAATCAACTGACAACATTGTACATTACACATTGTTATCAGATTCAACGTAGAAGAGCTCACACAGTAAAAAGTGCTGATGAATGAATAAAAACAGAGGATGCAGTTACTGCCACAACTCAGAGGTATATATTCACTAATCTGTGCATGTGCAGGGTGACTGTATTTGTTAAATCCTTAAACTGGATCTTGCCACGGCCCTTGTTACTAACATCGGTGCGGAAACATGGCTGCATGTGATCTTACACTGCTCCATTCCTGAGCTCAACATGCTGTCCAAATGTCCAATTAGGGTGATTTGGATACGCCCAAGAACAGGCAAAGGGATCAGCAGAAATTCCACGGCTATAAGCATTAAGTGCGATGCCATCACACAACAACAGAAACAGCTAAAAGGTAATTAAGTGGATTTGTCAGACATGCTCCATTTAGACTGAGAAATGCGTCTTGAATGTGTTTCCAGACTTACACTAAAAAGGTAGAGAAGTTGCAGCAAGCCTTGAAGAAGGATGAATGGCCACGAACACAAGATGACATGTTTGCCATCTAAGTCGATGACCTGTATTTAATGATGATCCGAGCGCAAACTCAACCAGGTGGTGTTGCCGTCAAAGCCATCTGCAACTAGTTTATCCAGCACCTGTGATTGTTTCGCAACTTTGTCCGGATGGTGCCAGTTAGGGAGAATTGAAGACTAAACAGACAGCTTCTGAGGAATAAAAATGCTCCTCCAGTGAACAAACACGTCTCTATGAAATTCTACCATTGTCTCAAAGATCCAGAAATGATTCACTATACAAACAGATGCAATATACTTCATTGTCTTGGACACTGAATAAGTACTGCATCTTACTCACCATATAGAGAAAATATATGCTTAAGTCACTCATCATAAAGGAATGGTTCACACATTACAACAAAAACAGCCTAAAGGCAGACAACTGTACAGCAGAAATGTGAAGTGCATAGATGTGAATATAAGTTATAAGTCAACCTACATCACTGACATCTTTTGACTTTTTAACCTGAGTGGGAAATGCCTCCAGAGAGATTTCTTATAAACGTACCATCTGACAAGGCTATGAAGTGCTTGTATACCTTACTTCTTATGAGATTTTAGGCACAGTACCATACTAAATAGATTTTTATTAAATTATCTTTGTTATGGCCGTCATAAGTGTTTTTAATGTAATTTAGTATGTTGCTTTTGTTTGACCTCACTGTTATTATGAACTGCCATCATACTACATCTGCAATCTGAGAGAAAATATCTAACAAGATATGAGAGATGTGCTGACACAGCAGTAATCCTGCCTCCTGTGTCCACATTAACCTTTACAGTTAGTTCCCACCTGAAGGGACCTCGGTCGGTCGCGCTGCACATCTTTCTGCCCCTTCTGGTACCATTTTAACACGGCCCAGTCTTAATCTGATCAAATGGTGTTTGACAACGAAGCTGGATTTCGCATGTGATTTGCCTCGGGATTAACCCCACAGCTACGTCATTGTGTCACATAAATCAAAAGTTGGATTTTCTTTGTAGGGAGAGGTAGATTGGCAAAAACAAAACAAAAACAAAAACATGGTGACATTGGATCACATGTAGGGTCGTTACAAGTTCTGAAAGAAGTATAAGAAGGTTGGGTTTGTCAAGTTGAAATTATCTAAGAATGGCCCTGAAAAAGTATTTAAGATGCAATATGAGAATCATCTGCATCCAAAGTTCTTTGCAAATTGACCTCGTTAATGACTGAAGAAATTATAATAATCCATACCGGGCATTCAAGCTTCTGTTGTGTAAAATTTGATGTTGAAAATATTGAGCTGTTTTTGTTTGTTTAACTAAACATTCACTCAATGAAGTGGTTCTGAACACTTTTTCCTCACAGGCCCAACTAATATGCTTTTAAAAAAAGGAGAAGACCCTTTCTCCAAATGCTCATTTTCCAAAGCATTACAGTGAAGCCAAATGCTGGCATCAATGCCCACTCTCATCCATGAGCAAAAGCCTCCCAAAGCTGTCCTGGATTCCAGGTCAGAAACCGCTACAGTAGTGGGCACATGAAAATGGTATACTTTCATGATGTTGCTCTTTTGCTGTGATTAGTGGCTTGATGTTCCATGCTTGTTCTGTTATTAGAGGCCCCGATTACCTATAAGGGTTCCAGCTGTGAAGCAACTGTAATCCAGCTTCATCCTCAGAACCCAGACATCTGCACACGGTCTGCAACAAAGAAAATGCGAAGCGGTTGTCTTGGAGACTGAAATCAGCCAGTAAATGAGTAACTGCCAAGTGTCACCTTTGATTTGTTTTATGCTCCTGGAGCTGATTGTTGACAGCTATTTTTTTCAACCTGAAAAAAAAAAAAATTGAAGCAAAATATTACTCAGGACAGATACATTCATTAAAAAGAAAACACGAAGAATTAAACTCTGAAGGGATGAGATCACATTGAAGCAACTTAATCAAAAAAGAAAAAAGAAAAGAATAAGAAAGATATGAAAGCTTGTGTCAGGTTATGTTTGCCTCTGCAAAATCCCTGTAATGAGGTTTGGAAATCGAATTATCCACTGCTATCAGGGGACATCAAGATTCAAATGAATAATAAATGATTTTATTCTCAAGGGCACAAAGTAACAGATCTTTCCTTTAAACGGCCAGGCCAGGCCTGGTATGTTTGAGGTGCAGCAAAATATATAAGACTTTCCTGCCAAATGTTGATCTGTGTCAGTCATTATGTTTCCACTATGAATACAAGGGACATTGAAAACTACAATACATTGAAGAATATGCCTTAAAATTGAAGAAAAAATTTGTTTTAAATGTCTTACTGTAAATTGTTAGAAGATACAAATTAAAGTGTAGTAAATACAGATTAATGTTGACACCCAATATAGTCCGGTCAATTTGGTGCAAACAGACTGCTCCTCTTGAGAGGCAGCTCAAGCTCTTTATGCCAACAGGATGTGCACACCAGGAGGCAGCAGGACAAAAGAAGCAGGCTTGTAATTGGGGTGAGAGAAGGAGCAGGGGAAAGCTAAAATTGAGAAAATGAGTGACCAAATAAAACAAACATGCCTCACATCTCACATGAGTCCAATAATCTCTTTGTTCTCGTATTTCTCTGCTTTGAAATATCTCATTTGTGATGAAGAGAATTAGACTGCTCTTCTATACAATTGATCTCATTATATTTGTTCTATGTAGCACCCTTCATCGGACCTTGACACTCAAGGATTACTGTGAAATGGCCAAGACGTTGGATGAATGAGTTGGCAAGTAATAAAAATCTGATACGCATGTGAGGGTCAATGTTGGTGTGTGAATGTGTGTGTGATTGGGAAAAAATTTGTGAAGCACTTTGTGACCATTGTCTGAGAGAAGCGCTATACAAATAAAGCTTACTTACTTACTTACCTACTTACTTACTAATGTTTGATTATGTAAGGACAACAAACAACAATTCATTAAGAGGCAAATAAAGAGAGACCTACAGCCAATATGAAGTAACCAATCAGCCTCAAGCACACATTTTAGTTGTAATACACACTGTGGAAAAGCTACACACTCCAAAACTAGAGGCCTTTTCACTATGTGGCCATAAATTCAAGTGCTCTTAGTAACTTCAGCAATACAATTTAATATGCTCTACAAATGCAGGTATAACAATTCCTATATAAAGACAAAGAGTTACTTTGAGGAAGGAATGCACCAAAACTACAAAGATTACTCTGCACATTTGTTCAAAGTTCACACCTCTGTGTATAGTCTGTTTGTGTCTTGCTTATTTTTATGTCTAAAAATTCCTGGAAATGCATTAACTTTCGTGCCTTTCCGTGTATTTTCATCTGAATATGTGTGTCTGCCTGTTTGTTGGAAAGTGAAGCGCAGGCTTCCAGCTGGGTGGGTCCTCTGTGGTCTTTTCTGAACCCACATCAGTCGGCTTACTGCCGGGTAGAGTTTGAAAGATGTTGCCATCTTCAGCCGAGCAGATCCAACGCTTGAAAGTGACTGCTCAGTGAGCACCAGACTCACATTTGTGGATATTCTAAACTTTAAAAAAAGATATCTCTTGTATTTAGTGTACTGCGAGGTAGTGTAATGAATAATGGTCTTGCACCATCTGAGTCCAGAGTTTGCATGTTCTGACTGCGTGCACATGGCTTTGATCAACCATTTTTGTTTAATCACAGAGTCCAAAAACATTTGAGGTCAATATGTGAGCCTAAACTTGTCCTTAGTTGTGAATGTAAGCGTGCGCATTATGATCGTTTATTTAATGATTAAATTTGATTCAGCCAGCAGAGTGTGCCAAAGCCGAGACAAACTCAGTCCACAGTCACAAACCCAATGACTCACTTTGGAGGAAAAATCCCTATACGTAGATAATCAATACAATATTCAAACTCTTGATGAGTTTGATCAAAATCAGAGGTTGAAAAGTGCCACTACAAATTTAATCTAAGCTTTGTTTGAACTCCGGGCACAGTACATAAGCCATTTAGAAATACAATAACCGCAAAGCAAACATTGATAAAAGCCTGATGAAGGGATACTAGGTGAAACTGTGCATTTCATTAGCTTTTTCCACAGAACCACCACTCTAAAATTCAATAATCAGAAATTATCAACAACTAAAAGTAAAGAGAATGAGTATGAAGAATGACTCGTTTTTTAACAAACCACCTGTCTCGCTTTTTGTGTTTAACAGAAACACCAAGTGTATCATATCATTTCAGTTATTACTGTAAGCACAATGCATAGCATGCAGATGTATCAGATGGATAAATAATCCCGCTGAAGGATTCTGGCTCTCTCAGGCAAGTGTTTTCTCCACAGTTGACCAAAATAAACCCTAAATTCCCTTTGCAAATGAAAAATAGAGTAAAAGAAATCAAATGGAGGATGGTAAAAGAAGAAAGGAGAGTTAACTCTTTATATATATATAAATATACACACAAATGATTGAGGTGCAGATTGCCCCCTGGAAAATAATAAAAGTAATAACAAATACTCCACACACATTAGAGAATAAATGACTTGGCTAAAATTATATTTTTTTTCTCTCTATGTGCCTCACCTCTCCTGTAGTCTGCGCCTCATTTTGCCTTTTCCCAGGACTATTATCTCCTGTTCAGCAGTGTTTCTCAGCGGTGAAAAAGGAGATGCCGTGTGTACTGACAAATAAAATGCCTGCCCCACTGGTGTCAGACATTGTGCAGCTTCAGACGGTGGTGCTCTTTACGACAGAGCAAGCTTTTTCACAGCTTCTTTATGAGTTTGCGTGGGCAGCGATATAAACAACGCCGGTCAATTATATCACCAGTAACACTAGTGGATACTCCCTGCTCCGATCTTGCACAAACCAGCGCACCGATACAGTGCGGTGGTACAAATGCACAAACAGCAAACACAGATGGACATAGTATAGATGAATTATGTGTCGTTATCCCGTAGATGTGGGAAAATTCATGCTCCATTTCCTTATTTAGGAGTTCTAATGCTAATGGCTTGTTTAACTGTGCTTTGATACAGCAAGTGTAAAAGCACTTATCAAGTAGTGAGAGTGTGAAATTCCCCAACTGTAAGTGTAATGTCACTGTCTGAAAGTTTGCTTACTGTGCATTCACAGTTTCAAAATGAGTTTGAGATACTCTGGGAATTACATTTCTCCAAAAAAACATCGCACATTTCAGGGAGTGGATTTACTGTGATGAAGCTAAAAGCTATGGTGACATGCAGCTTTCCTGGCTGAATAAAGAATTAACATACTACTCAGATGCATTTATCACTGTGACCTGAGATGTCTAAGCTCAGGCAAGATTTTCCTAAAGCTGTGACTTTTTCTGCGCAAGGCAACTTCACTTTTTACTCTGCTACCCCAGAGTGGTACAAAAGAAACAATCCCTCACCTAATTCACATAAAATCAGCCTGTACGTTCATCATATAGTTCTATAAAAATTTTTATATAGTAATATAAAAAGTATTTTCACCTAAAATGTTGTGACTTGTACTTTGTTTAATCTATTCATTATTCTGTGGTGTTTTAAGCTGTTCATGTTTATGATCATGTCTCTCTTGTTTATTGTATGTATTATAGCATTGACTGGCTTTCATTTGTTTGTCTTTTTGTATTTGACACATTATCAGTTGAGTTGAACTATGTATGAATTTAAAGTGTTTAAACATGGTTATTATGATAAGAATTTACAAAAAAAACAAAAAACAATCGAACAATCACCCTCACATTACGAGCGAACAAGTGAGCTGTCCATAGCTGATCAGTTAAGCCTGTGCTGCTGTATGTTCAGATTGTTCATTGAGGTCATTTTTCCAAGTAAAACAGTTGAGACCCCACTCTGTTAGTTAGAATGTTAATCAATAATACATAGATAATCATCTTCATATGATTTTTCTTTTAATTGCTGCATATTTCATGCAGTCCCCCTCAGTACCTGTTTGGGTACCATTACACCTATCTGACTGATTTACTTAATTATCCAACAGCAGATGAGTTGGCCAGTCTTGTTTGTAATTTTATGTGATTTCCTATGGGACGATGACGTCAGGACACTCTTACAGAGCAGCATCCCATGCAGGCCTTAAAATGACCTGTTTTCTGATTATGAAGGCCATGTCACCAAACTGTGAAACAATGAAAAACTGTTAAATCAGGCTCCCCGGACTTCTAGCAGACTGTAAAAACACAAGGTTTATCATTCATGTCACAGGATGACATAAGATACATACATGCATGCATATCAGATAGGTAAATGTAGAGTCAAATAAAAAAAAAAAAATTAAACAACCAATATGTATCTGTGCCATGTAAGATAATAAAAAAGTAAATGAGTGTGATCTCAGTCCTGATGTCCTTCCCATCTACTGGGTTATCCAGTACTGAAACATCACAGAAAAAAAACCTGTAACAACATATTTGAATGTTTCCATCGCTTTGGTTGGAGTATCCAACACAATATACCACAAGTAAATGCTGTAGAATCAATTCAATAGACATCCTGGGCTGTTTGTGTGTGTGTTTTGTGTGTATCAATATCTCAGAGACAACCCTCGAGGGAGCAGTGAAACTGTGAGCCACTGCAGGCAGTACACATCCTGATGAATTAATAAACAGCTGCCGGCAGAAAGCCCACATCAACGGAATGGGTTTGGTTCTCCTAACACAGCTCAACATTAACCTCCAGGTAGTGAAAATGGTGAATAGTTTTGTTTTTACACTACTTGCTAAATAACTTTCGATAATTTAATGATGGAGTTTCAGTGTTTCCTGAATTAATTTTCATTGAGAGGAAATCCATTCGTGGTTCCCAACAAGGGCTTTAAAATGGTTTAAAATATGACCAGTGTGTCCAAGTCAGACATGATTCTTGTGCTGATGAAACTATAAATCTTCAAACAAAATGTACATATTTTGTCTCTCTAAAATAGACGAGACAATAAAAAAAGTGTGGGTGGTTATAAAAAGCTACAAGTTGCAAACTGGCAGCTTGCAAGGACAGTAAGTCATTGTAGCGTGTAATCGTTTACAAGTGAACATTTAGTGCCGTTAAACACTTTGTCACAACTTTTTTCATGTCAATACTTAGATCAAACCATCATCAAAAAAACAAACCATAATCAATATGAGGAAAACAAACCCTCCTCCTTTCACTGATGGCAGCCATGTTGCCATGTCACTGTTGGAGAAGCGCAGGTGTTGAACAAATTAAAGATGGCTTCATTCCAGCAAGCTGCTTCAGTTTCAGCTGCAGGTTGTTGTGTTTTCAGGTTCACTGTCACACTCTAATGACTTATTGGGATACTTGAATAGAGTCCTATCATTAACACCTGTGCTTTGCCTTCTCAGACCTGAGGTGGAGCTTTGAACAGACCTGGTGGAAGGAACAATGGCAGTCCGACCTCACCTGGAGGCTATGAGGAGCATGCTGATTGGTGATTTGCTCCTGTCCGGCAGAAATAAGAGTGGCAGTTTAGTCTTCTATCGTATTAATCATCAGAAGCACGTGATGATTATTGAGCATCCCAACCGAAATGTTCAAACGATCAGTTAAAAACTTCAAAAATCTTGGTTTCAGCTTTGTTCCTTTGGTCAGTGTGTGTGTGAAAATTATATAAAGATTCATCTGGAATGTCTTCAGTATCATTGATACATGAATAATAATCCCTAAGCAGTTCACTACAAATGGATATTGTGTCTGTTTTATCTGCAACAATTAAATAAATCCTACACAAGTGACAGATATGAGAAAAAAATAAAATAATGTGAAGTGTTCTCTATATGTTGAGGCGTACGTGTGCATGTACAGCGAGGCTGTTGAAGCCAGTGTGGAGGGTTGCAGTGGGTGGTAATGAGCAGCCGCTCTGTTTCCACAGCAACAACCTAACTCACTCAGGCAGTCTCCATGGCAACTGACAACAGCATCAGCTGATTCAGCTTAAGTGAAGGTTCATGATGGAGGGAACTATTTTTTTAAGCGATTAATGATAAATGGAGGTGGGAATGTGTGAAAGCATATATGGGATGTATGAGCAAAAGTCCAGTTCCTCTGAAACCACTGGACCACAGGATGTCAAGCCATGGTTCATAACTGATATTGTACTCCTAAATAATGTGGGGAAGTTACGATGATGAAACTGACATCTGAGAGCCTTTACTGACCTGTGAAGCTGGAGCACGTTGAGGACTGATATTATACTGTAGTGGTTTTCTGTCAATCTTCACATTTACCAAAGTAAATTACAGATCCTGTTCAGTAGACAATACGTGGTAACAAAATATCTGCTTGATTCAGATTTGTTGTCCACATTTATCCTGTAAACACATTTAGATATACTGTATTTCTGCTACAAAAATTACATTGAACATTCAACTGTATGAAATCACACCATACTGTAATAAAATGCAGTTCAAAGGGACACATCGAGGAAGGTAATACAATGGCTCTGGGGTTGAATAGCCTTTAACCCAACTCATTCTACAGTAATCGATTAGCAGTGATCAACAAAACTGAAGCGTCGATCTTACCGCCTCTGCCCAATAATGTATAATCCTATTAGCACAAACATAACCCACATCAGCTAAATACAATAACCTAACCTTGGTTGTAATTTTCTTTTACCCTCACCACATTTGTCACCATGAAAGAAACCAAGGAGAAGCGACTGGGCTGGGATAAGGATCAGGTTCAACACAAATTGAACAAACAAAAGAACTATTGGAGGAGGCAGCAAAAAGATATAGTTACTATAAATAACATTGTCCCTTAAGTCCATGAATCCTCAGCATATGAGAGACGGGCCAGTGTGAAATGCTTTTAATAGTTTTTTGACTGCATGTTAAACTGTGCAAATATTGAATTGTTAAATTGACAGAGAAGATGCATAGTCAAGGTTTCCTTGAAGTAGCCTTGAAGCTACTTTGCTGTAGTAAAACAACACAGCCACACTGGTCTCAGGTGTCTCATAGATTTTCAGGTGAAACACAAACAGATCAATTACAGGCAACACAAGCATCTTCAAATCACCTGTTGGTTGTGTTCAAATCAGAAATATTTGTGATAATCATGAAGGGAAGACAAATACACCCACGCTCATGTGTCTCTACAGATGCTAAAAGATTAACAGAATGCCTTAATAATCCCAGGAGGGTGATTTGGTGAAGAGAAATGAATTGGCATTTGATCTGCAAGAACCACTTACTGTTACACAGTCTACTTCCAAACCACAAATGAAATGAGGACCAAATGAAACCCAAAGCTGCGCCTTAATGACAGAGAGTGCATATGTCTCGCACTGTTTACTAATTTAGCACAAAGTGTTCATCTTGTTTTACCATTGGCACGATGGAAACAGCCAGAACTCATCTGTTTCAACTGTTAATGACACAGATTCAGTTCACTTTTGTTAGCTTGATGGGCAACAAAGGTGTTTCAATTCATTCCCCCCCTGCGTGGATCATAAATGTAAAGTGCCCAATTGTGAGCTGTAATTATTAATATCTCCACATCGCAACTGGATTAGTAGTACCAGGTTGCCATGGAAGCAAAAAGGATGCCTGATGCAACGACTAAGCAAATACACACTCCGCATATATGAAATATAAAGAGGGGGAAGAAAACAAAGGGAGCAAGAAAAAGGAGAAGAAAATGGTTCTAATTTTCAAGCAATAGTTATATATGAGTAGAGACCCGACCGCATGAAAATATATCTCAATGAGGATTCCTTCATCCTCATTTCTCCAACTTTCTGATACTGAAAGCATCAGAAAGAACATAAAATTGTTCAACGCAACATAAAAGAGGACTGCAATGAGAGGGCGTGTCCAGTGGCAGTAGACGTAGATTGGAGAAAGTGTGTGTGTTCGCGTGTGTCAGTGGTGGGTGATTTAACAATGGTTTCCCACGGGAGAAAGAAAAAGAGTCAATATGCTTTTTTAGCAACTAATCGATTTTCTCTGAGAAATTTACCAAAAGAACTCAGAATGAGTTAGGTTTACACTGTGTAGGAAGATGAAGCCCTCCTCCGTTACTTTTCAAACAAGAAGCAGCCTCCCATCTCCCAATGAATGTGATTCTTCTGAATTAAATCAAAAGCCTCATCTTCTATGAACGCTCCACAAAATTACATTTACTTGAGCTTGTTAGTAGCACTATCAGTAAATATATCTTAAAGAGCAGGTCGGCGTGAAGCATCACCAATGTTTGAGGAATTACCCACCTTCACAACAAGTGCAGGCCACTTGATATGAACGACACTTCGGTTGTTCTGGCTTTTATTAATGAAAAGCTTCATTTCCTCAACTACTTGACCATAGTTCCTTTGGGTTCCTTCAAAAGTGTTGGCAGGATAAACTTGGAGATTTCAGGTGAGATCACAGTTTTCAAAACAGAAATAATAGGATTAAAATACAAATGCAGGTTCAGATGTTTCAAAAGTTGTGCATTTCATTTAGTTCCTCAAACCACAATATTAAATTATGTTAAATATTTATGAAGCTATATAAATTTGTACATTTCCACT
>OMNM01039474.1:0-10768 GCA_900302745.1 Parablennius parvicornis | reverse complement strand
TGTGTGCGTATGTGTGTGTGTATGTGTGTGTGTGTGTGTGTGTGTGTGTATACAGAAATGTTTGTGCGGTCATGTGACACCAGTGACAGAAATGAGACAGAATGAAAACGCACATTAAGCAGGAAACTGGGTAAGTGGGACAAGAAGCTGCTCTAATGGAACACTTCTGTTTTATTCGACTAATATTTTCCGGGTAATGTTAAAAAACAGGAAAAATGAGAAGAGGATGCTCATTTTTCAGTGTGAAGACAAGCAACTGTCGAGAGTCTATTTTTCACAGTTCTACCTCTCTATCTCTCTCTCTCTAGTGTGAGTAATGGGGAGCATGGTGTTGATGTAGTTTTGGGCATCATGTCAAGAATGAGGCATAAAGGGAGAGGGAGAGAGAGCGAGAGAGAGACAGAGAGGGGGAAAGAGAGAGAGAGAGAGAGAGAGAGAGAGAGAGAGAGAGAAAGAGAGGGAGAGAGAGAGAGAGATGGAGAAATAAGTGTGACATCTAAGACAGAGGAGTTAAGACAAATGAAAGTGAGGGACAAAAAGTATAAAATGAGAATGCAAAAGAGGAAAGGAGGTGTGGAACAATCAAGAGGTGCATACCTCACTAGGACACTTGATTCGTCCCATCTGTTTGAGCACTCTGCGCAGCCTTTCTCTCTCCTCGTGCTCGCTGCCCGCCTGGCCTTCGCTCCCTGAGGGCTGACATGAACAAACACACCGTCGCATGAGTGTGTGCCACCCCAACACCTCCCACTCCATCATGACCACATAAAAAAGAAAAAATGACCTGCTATAGAAATGTGTTTTCCATCTCTGGTGTTCACACTGTGCCAGGATCATTAAGTGGTTTCATGGTGAGGCTACTACTCAAGGCATGTATATGACAACTGTCAGACTCGTGTTTTCACTCAGTGCGAGCTTGTGCCAAACCCCAGCCAAGACCAGAACAACAGATGGTCGGGCTGCCAGCGAGAAGAAAGAAGAGCAGGGGGGGATGAGAGGGAGCCTGGATTTGCTAAGGGGTCCCAGAGGAACCAAACTTCATGTGTTTTTTCATGTGTTAACACATAGAGACGACTGGCACACAACCCTTACTGTAGCTTCCTGTGAAGGTAAAAAAGCACAGGAGACGCCACTGGAGTGCATCAAGTACTCGCAAAAGCCCGCAGGCGAGAGAACAGACACCAGCACAGCCTCTGATATCCAGTGGAAGAAAAAGAGAAAAAAACCAATGAAACTTCATCACCATTTTTTCTTTTTGGCTTGATCACAGTCAGAAGCAACAGAACAAGTGCAGGAGAGAGTGTGTGACTCAGACAGCAGCATCACAGCAATAACATCCACATGGACCTCAGCAGGTGACCCATACCGTCTGTATTTCGCAGTCATGTGACCACAGCCCACTTCACATCAGCACTGCTTATGGGAGAATAATGCACAAATTGTTCCAGGTGTGGCAAAAGCAATTATGTGTCAACAAAAATTATACTAAAACCAGAGAAATTAACGGTCTTTTACAAAGTTACATGACTGAAACAAAATGAAATGTCACAACACAATGTGACAACACAACATCAACAACCAAAACTAAAAATACAATTACTTACCGGAACCCATCAACCTAAAGACACACAACGCATTTTCTTGTGTTAAGTTAATGGTACTACTTTTAAAAACAAACACAGAGGCAAATGTGTTTTTCTGACCCAGGCTTTAAACACCACCGCAAACACAATAAAACAATATATACCATTTGCAAAAATAATGAAACAACCTAAGATATACTGACAAACATATGGAAATTATATAGAACAGACAACTTAGTGTACAACAAAGCCAATATCTCAATCTAAGGAAGGTCAGAGTGGACACAAGGTACAGTATGTATCTTCCTGGTCTCTGAATAAAATGTTTCTTTTCTTTTCTGAAAAACCTAAAAAAACTCAAACCAGTCAAATTATGTAATCTGAAAAAAATGTTTCATCACCAAGGACCCCCAACTCTTACAACGCACATTTTGGTTGAATGCAAAACTGAATTTTTTTTTTTTTAACATCATGAGATATTATTGTTACTGTAAACTACACACACTCTGAACTACACACATTGGGAGTAGTGGGCTGCCGGGGAGCTCTTAGGGGTCAAAGGTCTTGTGCAGGGTTCCACATCCATCATTAAGAGGGACTCTAACCTGACAACCTGCAAACACACTTCTCTATCCTCTGTTCCTTTAGTGCTCACGACTATACATTCACTACCTTTCACGTGTCATAATGTGAGCACATGTGCTCCTACGAAAACAGAAATACACGTTGCGTGTTACGGGGATGCCTGTGTATCGATTAAACTTTCATGATACCATTTGAAACAGGCGACCTTAAATAATTCATATAACTTCATAGTAGTACCAGAGGTGTAATGCAGGAGTATCACGATAATATCTTAATGAAGCCCTCCACTGTCAGAGTTAAGACAGCTGCACAAAGAAATGTGAGCGCTTCAGGAACAAGAAGACAATCACCACTTCAAACATATCACGCTCTGCACGAGTCCCTACATCAGGCTTCTGGAGAAACGCTCACAGCTGAGATATCTGAGCACAGAAAGGTGTTTTTAGACTGTATATATCTGTTTATTTCATGTGCACGGATCCATTTAAACACATGCTCAAGCATTCCTTTCTTATCAGGCCGCCAACAGCAGTCTATATAGGTTTTCTTTACAAAGTGCCCGATGCACTAAAAGTTAAAATGGTATTGCAGGCACACACTTGTGGAAGTTGATCTACTGCATTACAATAACACTCAGGATCCCGTCTGACAGATGCACCAGATAACAAACACAATCGATTTAATGCTTTTAATAATATGAGTATCAGACCAGACAGATAAAATACTGGGGGGAGTTCATGCTACTAGAAGACTGTAAAACGTGCAATGTGATCTGCAGTGACTTTATGATTGCATGTTTTCAATGCCTGTGAAAAGGAAATCAGGTGAGCCTTCAGCAGGGAGGTTGCTGTTTTTGTGGTGATAGACTTTTCCTCCGCTGGCCCTCAGGATTTTATTTAGATGCTTTATCATAACATATTTTCAGTGTTATGGCCTTTCTTATGTTTTGCCATCTTTTCTGAATCTATTTTCTTCTTGCTTTTTAAGTTGTAACAGATTATATTTTTGTTGAATTCAGATGTATTTGTTGTAAATCTCCAATCCAACTTTCTTCCATTTAATAGCAGTCATGTACAGAAAGCCCTCAGTGGAATACTCCTGTTTGAGCGAGATGTGACTCACGTTCCTATTCTTAGGTGACTGCCGGCAAAATGCATGCAAATCCATTTACATGTCTAACGTCTGTTTTCAGTGGAGCATATTTACATGTAGGGGCATGAAAATCACTTGCAGATGGTTTGATATCTAAAACAATTCAAAAATTAGCAGAAAGCAAGAACTTTTTTTTTGTAGCCATTTGTAGCCATGTGTTTAGCCATTACCAAGGCCTTCGAGGAACGTCTATTCACAAACAGTGCCATCAACAATAGTAACACTGAATAACAGCAGATATTACAAGTTGATGTTATCTTAGTAAACATGTAGTCAAAACCCAAAATTTTGAAAACCAAGCTGTGTGATAGAATAAATGATCAGTCAGCTTAAAGGCACAAAGTCAGAGGAGGCTTTGAAGAACGTGTCAGAGGTGCCCGGATGTGCGGGTGTACCTTGCTGCTGTGTTCAGCCATGGTGTGGTAGTTGAGGCCGGCTTTAGACCTGAACTGTTTGTGGCACTGCTGGCACTTCAGGGCATCCTGGAGCTGCAAGGGTTGAAGGCCAAACAGAGCATTGAATAGCATTTCTCTGTGAAATGAAACTAACAAACATCTCATTCTTGCTGACTTTGCTCTTTATTGGCTCCATGAACATCTCCACATTTCATCTGTAATCTAATAGAATTTAGTAATAGTGTGCAATTCTGGTGAAAGTAAAACACAAAAAACCCACATCAGGACTCTTCAGAAACCTGAAAAATCCAATTTAACACACAGCGTTCTTTGTATTGGACTTTTCTCCTTGCCTCAGTATTGATCCGGAGGCAGGAGTGTGTTGATGGTGTGTGTGACCCAGTCGTAATGTGGTGAGTGTGTCACTGCTTAATGGCAGACTGTCACTTTAATAGAGTCACACAGGCCACTGGGCTAAGAAGCTTTAAAATGACTGGAGGAATACGTCTCTCTGAGGGCTTTAGGAGCTGCACCATTCCACCCAGATCTCACAAGGTCAATATCCTGTCCACACATTACCTTTCTTCCCACTTCAGCCCCAGTGATTGACTCACAGTTGACTACAATTTAGAACCAGGAAATTGTGCCTAATGTAGGAAAGTGTGTCCTTTTGGCTCAATTGCAGGCTGACATTAGCTTTCATACCACAAACAAGGAGGGAGGATATTACACAGAAAACAGTGAAATGACTGCACTGAGAGCCTCTCTGATGGTACTTCCACTGCCTTCCAATCAATACTATATTTTCTTAGAATGTTCCCATGACTCTGCACAGCAGGGTTCTCAGGGAGGAGCATCTAATAATGCTGCAGTCAAAGTTATAATTCATCCATCCAGCAATCCATCCGTCTTTGACACACAATTCTCTCTAGACCAGAGGATCCAGGTAGTTACAGGAATCCCCAGTGTAGAAATTACAGCTCTGGATCAAAAAAGATTGATTTCATACTTCAGAAAAAAAGTGTCCTCAGGGTTCCATCGAGAATAACACCGGTCTAACATTTGTGTCAACATGAACTGCAGTACATTCAACATTAACTTCACAAGTCCAGAAGTGAAAGCCTGCACTGAGACATCGCTCTGGGAACTTGTTCCCAGCGTGTTCAGTCACTCACCTTCTGGCAAATCTCCATGTGTTTCTTGAGGCCGTGGATTGTTTTCCTGGTGACGATGGAGCAGGTGGGACAGACCACCTCGCCTCGCTCTGAGATGGTTCGCTGCCACTGTGTGTCAGTAACAACAGCTGAGAGACACAAAGGACACAGGAGGGTGTTAGTTTACCGGTCAGAAGACGATGTCCTTATGAGTGAAACATTTCTCTTTGTGCTTTGGTTTTACAGACTCATTCTATGACTGTGTTGAAGAAATAATGAACTAGTCGAGTGAACATGTGTTGAATTAAAACCTTTGAGCAGAGGAATTATTAAAAAAAGTTCAATTAAAAATGTTCTTGTTGCTCTTGATTGTCATTTATTTAGTCTTATCACTTCAAAATAGCTTTTTTAGGAAGTATTAGAAAATACTTTATTAATCCCAGGGTACAGTTCTTAAATTGTGTTTCTTTTGTGAAGAATATCCTTCTGGTTGAGGCAACACTCTTGCACGATACTGCTTCGAGTTCCAGTTCAAAGGCCTTTCTGTGCAGTTTGCATGTTCTCCTCTTGCATGTGTGGGATTGCTTTTCAGGTTAACTGGTGACTCTGATTGCCTGTCTGACCTTAAGAAGATAAATGGATCCTTCTGCTTTGTTTTTAAAACTTGTAGATTGTGTCACTCAGATTCAAACTGGAGTGACTGTGTTGGATAAATATAAGTGGTGGAGACGCCCACCAGAGCTTGTTGTGGCTGGCTCTTTCTTGGAAGACTGACTCGAAGAAGGTCTTCTCTGATGCTCCTCGTTGAACCCGCTGCCCTCTGTTCTCTTCACGCGGCCGGCCTTCAGCTTCTCCTCGACCTTACTCATACCTGCAGGTTGCAGAGCAGACAGTCACTGTGATAGTTTTCTCAATGTCTCCTTTTTAATGTATTCAGGATAAAGCGAGACGTCCAAGCAGACAAGAAACAGCACAGATGTAGGACAATGCTGAATAAGAACTAGATTCTAAAAAGGGAAATTTGATACCGGCTGTAAAATAAAAACGGAGGCTGACAATAAATAAGGAAGCGGTTTTGAGCTTCACCAGATCAATGACAGTCAGACTGAAATAGAGCAAAATGTGGGCAGAGAGTTCTGCAAACTGCAGATGAATTGTTTGACAAACCATGATAAGTAGTTTACAGCCCTGCGAGTGTTAAATGAGTCACTGAGGTGTGTGTGTGTGTGTGTGTGTGTGTGTGTGTGTGTGTAAGAGAATCACTGATTCATTTAGCCAGATATGAAACATCTCTCCAGTAGCCACATTAGCACCGTTAAAAGACCAGTCCCATTGATCAGCAGCAGCAGGGTACATTCACAGTCACTTACATAACAAATCACCACACATTGTGATAAAGTGGGCCGACAGTCTCATATCTATTTTTCCAGCTTGGGTGTATAGTTCCTTCCGAGACTTCACAATATTTTTATTGCATTATTAACCCTTTATTGAGCCTGTGCCATATTTTGTAACTTTGATAACCACATTTACTCCACTCTAACAATATCAAGTGAATAAAAAGAATCTGGACTTGATATGTGATAAACATAGACACAGAGAGGACATTTCCTCAACCACCTTATTCTAAGATATGACACTGTGACCAATCCATTAGGCTGCTGTTTTTTTGTTGTTTGTTTTAAAAAAAAAAAATTTTTTTTTTTGACAAATTCAATTAATTTTTTTTGCTGTAAATCTCTGATTTCATAACTAACTTCAAACTCCTAATTTTTGTGATGGTGGGGGCTCAGTGCCTCACCCAATCACTCTACGTTGAACATAAGGTGAAGGTCCTTGTGAAGACAGAGTCTAAAAGGATGCCACATCCTTCATTTGAATACTGCCGTTTGCATAAGACATGTGATGCGGTACAACTCAGTAGTGTTATAACATGTATTTTAAAACCTTTCATAGTGAAATCTTTTAGCTACAATGTGTGATTTTGTTATGTTTTGGAAATTTACAATGAAACACACATGACGTCGCAAAGTTGTTATGACCCAAACAAAAAGGAAACCTGGTTTGATCTCAACAATAATTTACCTTTTAATCCAAATGTTCCAGATATGGACGGCTGTTCTCCAGTAAATTTCTTGGGCGTCTTCTGTTTTCGTCCTGGATCAAGACAAAGACAGTCAAAAACAGACAAATAATCAGAAAATGAAGCACGTCTTCATACTAGACAACAATCTTACTGTGCCGCATTCGCTCCGGGTCTTCGTCTGTGAATGAAGGGGGAAGGCTTCCTCCCTCACTTTCACTCCCTCCTGCATCCGATGATGTGCTTTGGGACTGAAGCTGGATGGGCTGGTGGATCTGCTGTGAAGGCTGACTGTGGCTGTGCTGTTTCCTCTCACTCTTCTGGTGGGCCAGCTCCCCATTCTGGGACGGCATGGACACCTCATGGATCTTTTTCACTTTGAAAAACACCGGCGACGGGGGACTGTTCTCCATGGGTCTAACAGGAAAGACCATTTTGGAAGTCAGTATTGGAAAAAAATAAGCACCAATGGGTGTTTAAGCTCTGAATCCCAGTCACCTTTTCTTGGTGTTGGACTTGATGAGAGCCTTTTGAAGCTTGAACTGCTCTTCTTTGGGCTCCATGCACACTCTGTCTGCGTGGTTCCACCTCTTGTGCTTCTGCAGGCGTACCTTCGTGGCAAACACTGCTTCACAGTACGGACAGCCATGACTCAGCTTCTCAGCTACGGTGGCCTGAATACACACATGAGGAGAGAGGATTTATAGTCATCTCTCTCCCTACGCACAATCAGATGACAGTGGGTAGCTTACTAAAAGCCTTCAGTTGACTAGTCACAGGATTTTTGAAGAAAAAAAAACAGGTGACTGCTCATGAATGGTTTATAATGATTATATAATTATAGTGTGAGCACTACATTATAACTGAACGCCTTACTTGAAAGGTGTCCTCCAATGCTGAGCCGTCTTTATTTTGATGCATAACGGTAGAGATAGTCATAAAACAGGAAACAGCTGAGGCTAGTGACTCACCCCCTGGCAGCGTTGATAGTGGTACTTGACTCCATAGATGCTGGGAAACTCTAACCAGCATCCTGAACATGGACATTTAACCCTGGAGCGACGCTTAAACTCTTCCTTCCATTGTACTATCATATGGGCCTGCTCAGGGGTGAGGGAGAGAGAGTTGAATATGTGTAAGCTACGTCGCTATTCAGTGCTGTGTAGTCTACTTAATGAAGGCCACTTCAAGCACCCACACTTTTAAAAGCAGAAAACTCACAGGGATGCTTCTAAGCTCCTGCATTTCTGCTTTCGGACGGCCTTTCCTCTTGCCCTCAGATGGCTCATCACACACGGGACCTGGAAGGAGGAGAAAAAGATCTGAATCAGAGACAGAGTCTTCAAATTTGCTTTAAATAACAAACTTTGATTTGACACTTTCATAAACGTTCCTGTTTCCACAGCACTAACCACAAGAGCTTGGTTCTAAACTGTCTAAATTATTTTTCTACTTTCGCACATCATCAGTAACTTTTCTTATGCAAATCCCTCCACAGAAGTTGTGCTGTGAGCCCAGAAATAACTTCTATCAGTGTAACCGCTACAAGTGTTCCTCACATGGAAACATCGTTCATGAAACATTAGATTTTTATAAAAGAGCTGATGCGCAAAAACAGACAACAAAGAGAGGAATGAATAACACATTATTAGTTGACCATGCGCCTTTTGCTTGAAGAGTTAATGTGGTTGAGCACTCTCATCTAATAGCGTCCACGGGTCTAACTCATGCTTGGGGGCTTTTCTAAGCAGTGTGATGGTCTCCCTGTGCATGCAGCTTTAGTTTTTTGTTTTTGTTTCCCTGAACTCTTTGCTTTCTTTCCAGAGTCTAAAAACATGCATTAGAAATGTGATGTTAATTGGCGACTTGAAACCACCTGGAGGTGTGAATGTGTGTGTAACTTTACGTCTTTCTGTGTTTGATGGATAGATGGATGGATGGATGGATGGATGGATGGATGGATGGATGGATGGATGGATGGATGGATGGATGGATGGATGGATGGATGGACAAAATAAAACAGTTAATATACATGCTGATGAAGTTAATACTACTCAGAATCAAAATGTAATAAAATGCTAAATATCACCAATGCCTAATTAATGACACTGAATATTTGAATGTTTGAATGTATTAAATTTATATTTATGCCAAATATGAGACAATATATTTAAAAAAAAACACAATGAAACACTATCACATATTAACAATAAATTGAATACAAACGCATAAGACACAAAAGATTATCTGCCACAAAAGCAGTAACCACAAGCTAGAACTTGTCGGAGCCAGAAGATATCGATTACCGAGTTGTAACATTTTACCTCCCGTCTTTGTTCAGTATTAGATTTATGAATAAGAGGGGTCTATTTGGCTGCCATTTTTTTACAGGGTTTGCTACAGCAAATCATCGCAATGTGCAGCGCAGATTTTGAAAATGTGTTTGTTCTCTGTCTTCTTATTTTTGTGTGAAAAGGTGCTCCAGGGTAAAACCATAGACACTATTCATTATTGTGGTAACAAGCTGTTTTATAGTTTAACTTGTAATTACTGATCAATCCAACAAGTGTCTAATTCTGGTTTTATAGCTGTTGAATCCTTGTCCTGCAGTGTTTGATGTCTTCACACTCATTATAAGATTTTCTGTTGACTATAACACGGTGGCACCGACAAAAGTAAAAGAGGTCGAGGTGGCAGACATGAAGGAGCAGAGACCTCCAGACATGGTTACGAACCAACATGTGATTAGACAGGGGATGAGGAAAGAGTGGATACATTGGACGGAGAATGTTGCAGATTGAATTCACCTTTTGATGTAAATACTTTGTATACTTCTTAGAGGTATATGAATAACACATTAAAGTGGCCGCACGCATTTACGTATGAACAAACACATAAAGTAGCAGTGAGTAAGTTGAATAGTAACAATAAGTGAGTGTGCGCATTTGTGTGGGCAAAGGCTGCATGTTGAGCCAAATAGATCAGCTCTAAATCTCTGGTGCCTGTGTGAACCTCTGACACAGCAGACTGCAGACTGACCGCCTCAGCTCTCTCTGTCTCTCTCTCTCTCTCTGCTCTCTCTCTCTGCTCTGCATTGCTTCCTCTCTCCATCTCTCATACTGCTGCTTCTCACCTCGTGTCGAGCTTTCTCACTTCCCTTCCCTCTCTCTGCCCACACCCTTCTCCCAATCTTCCTTCGTGCTCCCACCGCCTCATTACTGCTCTCTTTTCCGCTACAATTAAAGCTCTGCTCTATCAGCTCTGCACTCCATCCCCTGCACGCACTGCCACTCGAGCGCAGGAGAGGGGGAAAGGGAGAGAGCTGAGGAGGAGTGGGTGCATGTGGGAGGAGAGGAGGGAGGGGGTGACAAAGAAAGAAGAGGACAGCCAAGGATGTTGAGAGAGAGAGCAGAATTGCAGAGGCGGATGACTCTGACCAGGCATAATGCTGAATGACAGTGTGGCAGGTAGCTTTTCTGCTGCTCTTGGGGATGATATATGTATATATACATGTGGCCCCAAACTCCCAGCATTGATCTGGCAGACACCAGATAAGAGCGGCAGGATCACAGCAGACAGGAGAAGCCGCTGAAGCCGTTACCGTCGGATCAGATTTGGAAAATGTCAAAGAAAAACCACCTGAAGTTGGAATGAGCGTCTTTTCTAGGTTGCAGCAGTTGGCTTCCACTGACTTTCTTTTCACTCAGCCACACTACTGCTTTCTTCTCCTGTAAACTCATTGACACATGGAGGGTACACACACGCACGCACGCACGCACGCACGCACGCACGTACGCACGCACGCACGCACGCACG
>OMNM01039473.1:0-15027 GCA_900302745.1 Parablennius parvicornis | reverse complement strand
ACACACAGAGACACACACAGAGACACACACAGAGACACACACACACAGAGACACACACAGAGAACACACACACACAGAGACACACACAGACACACACACACACACAGACACACACACACACCCACACACACACACACACAACAACACACACACACACACACACACACACACACACACACACACAGACACACAGACACACACACACACACACACACAGACAGACAGACAGACAGACAGACACACACACACACACACAGACAGACAGACAGACAGACACACACACACACACAGAGACACACACACACACACACACACACAGACAGACAGACAGACAGACAGACAGACAGAGACAGACAGACAGACAGACAGACAGACAGACAGACAGACACACACACACACACACACACAAAATCAGATCAAACTGGAACTTGTTGATAACGGTGTCCTTAAAACTCCCTGGCTGTTTTGGCCAGTCATCATTAGCTGCAGGTGTGCACACTTTTCATTTTTCACATTAAAAGAAACATCAAAATGCTTATAGTCTTTGGTTTCCCGGCCGATATTTTCTACCAATATTGTCGCTTGCTCGCCTCCAATATTTCCTTGACACTTGTTTTGTTTCAAAGGATAATTAGACCTTTGTTTCATTTCTTTAACTTTCTTTTCCTCAAACTTTTTTTTTAACTATGCTAACAAAAACATTAACATCAACTTATTTATTTCTGAGACAGTATAACTACGTTAGGTAAGGAATCAAATGCGAGAATATCTAAGAAGTGCATAATGTTTTTCTGATTACACACCGGTTTCTTGATGGTTTTCTTTTTAGTACTGTCATGTTTGTTTTTCGTTATTCTCCGACACACAGACTTACCTAATTTCAAAGGTTTTTCAATGATTTCAAAATCAGAAATTTTCTAAAAATGAGGTCTTGCAGGTGGTAGTTTCTATGTAGCCTCTTTGTAGCTACAAAGAGGCTACATAGCTACCTAACCCTACAGCTATGTTTTATGAGCAAATAAAACCTTCTTATGAAGCAATTTTGACTTTTATTTATATAGGTTTTTTTTTTTAAATAGTCATATTAAGTTGTTTTTTTACTAGCTTTTTCCTGACTTCCTGAAGTAATTTTTTTTACATGCAAAATAATTCTGATTCGGAAATCTTAGCTAGCGCCTTTTTCTACATGTTAGCAAACTAACGCGCAGGCGAGTTCCAGTGATCATTCTAATCAAATTAAAGGTGCATTTAATCAATAATTAAAAATGTCAACGATAACATATAAGTAAGTGATGGTTTCTGAGTATTTCTAACACAATAAAGACGAGCAGAATCAGGTACATGGATTAGACCATTGTGATTTCTTTATTGATTTTTTTTTCTTCTTTTATACATAGAGTGGAACAACATTAATTTTCCAAATATCTCCCTCATGGTTGATAATCGTTTTATTCCACACCACAATTTTGCTGTCACTTTCCTTTTTCTGTTCAAACCAAATGTCAAAAATAAGAATGCATTATTTTAGTGTTGATTACTGGATGACATCAATGAAAGAAAATGTAAGAATAAATAAAAGAAAACTGAGGCAAATACAAATAAAACTATAAAAAAAAACTTTGAGTGAGGCTTTTGGTGAAAGGCTGATTGGATAAGCTTGGAGAGAAATCAGCTTTGCAATTTCTGGCTACAGTGCGCTATTAAAGTAAAACCACTGGGGACATCATGGA
This sequence comes from Parablennius parvicornis, assembly GCA_900302745.1. Classification (NCBI taxonomy): domain Eukaryota; kingdom Metazoa; phylum Chordata; class Actinopteri; order Blenniiformes; family Blenniidae; genus Parablennius; species Parablennius parvicornis. Next base: position 13,297 of record OMNM01039473.1, on the reverse strand, counting down.
CACTTTGACTCCTCACTGCTGATGTGGGAATCAAAGAAGGTAAAGTTCTGACAGGATCTATTTATTAATTGTTAAATGTGCAAAGGCAAGTTTCATTTATGTTTTATTTGGAATATTGCATCACATCTTAGGAAGTTTACAAAGCTGAATAATTCGAAAGCTAAATATTTGTCATTGTGAGTGTTTTCTAGCACTTTAGCCAAATCTTCAATCAGATTTATCAACATCCAAAAGAAGGAATTGATGAGGAAAACTGTTTTTTTAGAGCCCAATTTGCAGTTTTGGGGAGATGCTATCTCCGTTGTTTGGCTTCTGCTCTGCTCAGAAGATAATCGAGGATGGAAGACAAAGTACTGGAAGTTTGCTATACCTAACACACCTGCAACACTTTTCTCTAACAACTAGCTTTGGTTTGGCGTAATGAGGTTTGGTTTTATGAGGTGGTTAATCATAGACTGGAATTTAAATTTTTATCTGAATTTATTTTGTCAAACTAAAAGTTCTGATTGACTGAATGCTGAAGTCTCACAGACAAAGCTGAGATTTACATTGTTTTGTACATAGTTGCTCTCTAGTCTATTTTTTCTCTGTCTTGCGCCAAGAAACATTTTTGTGACCTGCGCTGAAAACAAAACTGTAACGAATACTAATGGCTAAAGCACTTAACGACTGCTAACACTTTTATCAATTAATAATCAATTATATAATAACTATATAATAATAATAATAAATACAATCGATTCAGTTTGAAGTCTATGCAAAGCAATTTGAGTGATTTTTATGAGAATATATTCGACACGTCAAATGATTATTGAAATCACGTAAAATACTTATATTTCTGGAACTGGATTAGAGATTTAGATTGGGTTGGATAGTGACTTTGAAAAACAAGAGATGCAGAGCACTGAGCCATCTATAATCCTCTAACATCACATAAGCTGGCTGGCCAGCATCATGGTTACTGTTGGCTGTGGGATACACCACTTGATACAATGCCGCTCGAAACAAACATACTGGCCAGATACCATGATGAGTTCTTTATTATAAGTGAAGAAGAAAGAAGCCAATAAAACCTAGGATAATAGAAAGTACTACTGTTGTTGGTATTGAGAAAGAAGCTAAATTTCAGGCCATGTTGAAGGTGGAGGTGATCTTTGGGGAAGTTAAACACTTTGGGGTGTCACAGAGACACTCCTCTAACATATCCAGCACTGTTTTTTTTTATCATCTAAAACTGCCCCAGTAGCTATCAGCGGTGCTGCAACATTTTGTATATATTTGTAAGCTTTGCAGGGTACAGACATCCATCTTTTTTTCTTTTTTTTCTGGTCCTGGATGGGCCTACTTGCTTCTGAGACGTGGTAGAGGCCTAGCTCCCTGAAGTCCTACCTCCTATCTACTTTCTGCTAAAAATACTGCATGAATGAGCCTTTATTGATGTTTTGTAAATTACAAATCAAGTCTCAATACCATACGAAGCTACAACAGCAAGAGTCCAGCAGTGAGTTCATGGTTTAAGGTTGATTTCACCGGTTGTTAGCATGATTAGCAGATATGTCCACATCGTTTCATGAGTTTGAGATGTAATTTAATACTCAAGTCATCAGTACTGCTTTACACAGACTTCAAATGTGTTTGGAATCCACTTAGCTCTCACAATATTTCCTCTTTGCTCTCAGTCAGAACGATCCAATTAGAAGCCGTTAAAACCTTCGCTGTCAGTACAGTATGCAGTTAGATTCTGTTTTGAATCAGCTGCTTGTCAGTGCAGGCACTAACTTTTTACCCTCCACTATAGTTGCCGAGTGGACGCTAGGTTTGACATCAGCAGGTTGAAGGTCATCGTAATGCAAAAGGGAAAAAAATGTTCTGCGAGAAGCAAACGGTGCTGGCAATGAAATGAGAAGATGATGATGATAATCAGGTTAATAATAAGAATCACAATGCATTACACGGCTAGCTAATCGTAATTATATTCATGCATAAAGTCTGGGCTATAGAACTGAAATATGGGTTATGTAATGTGATGCTAGCATTACAACACAAGGGGAGGAAGGAAACAAACAGAACAATATATTGAAAACAGAAATTATTGAAGTAGCCCATATTATTCTGGGCTGAAACAATAAGTTTCTGACATCGTTCAAATGACATTTCCCATCCCTCCCAAAACATCTACATAAGGGAGATGGTAAAAAAAAAAAAAAAGTAACGACATTTTTTGAATCCCCTGTCCACAGCTGGTGGAACTGAGAGAGAACAGCAGTACATCAACAAGAAAAAGAGCATAGAAGACAAGCATTTGATTCTTATTTTTGGTTTAAGCGCACCTTTTTAACTATCATAAAAAAAAAAAATCACAAACATAAAAATTTATAAAGCTTTTCCTCCATCTTTGCTTGGTTTCAAAGTTACCGTTACCAAAATAAAAAAGGAAGAAAAGGAAGAAGAGAAAGTGATTAATTTATAACATTCGTCGTTATAACATCACCCTAACACTAGTGTCTATGAGGTATATCTGCAACAGTTTGGTAAAAAGAGCACGGTCTGCGCACAACACTCACAAATTCATCTCCATGTTCATTTGACTTTTCCTTTTTTTTAAAGCTTTGTAACCATATGAAGTGAGAGACAGAGAGACAGAGAGAGAGAGAGAGAGAGAGAGAGAGAGAGAGAGAGAGATCTGAGCTAAGTTTCCACCTGGGTTGGATTCACACTGGTTTTGTTGTTCAAGATATTGAAATTCAAGAAGCTCAAAAAATTCCAAAATGTTTAGTGAAAAATAGTTTGTGAAAATGGGAAAATCATGTGTACACTTTGCTAAAGTGTGGCGACAAATGTTGGATTTCTAAGAAGCTCTGAGGGAACATGAGCAATTTTGAAATTAACTGTTTAGCTAGATCTAGTAAAGGTCATTTGAGATTTGAGGTTTTGTCACTGTTATGCGGTTTCAGTCTCAGACAGAAGATGGGAAATCATGATGATGTGTGGCTTCAAATCTTTGGTATTGTGTTGTACAGTGAGACAGATTCACAGACCATCGATATCATGGCCGTTCGACTTGCAATAAATGAAAAATACAGCCCAATACCCAACAATCAACGTGACAAAGGCACGCCAACGTTGGTGTCAGGGGTGGAGCTTTGGGGGGGTTGGGAGGGCAGCACGCCCCGGGCCTGGGTCCCCCCGGGGCCCGGATAGGAGGTAGGACTTCAGGGAGTCGGGCCTCTACCACGGATCAGGAGAGCTGGAGAAAGCGGGCTCGTCCAGGGCCAGAAAAAAAACAGGCCAATTCGTGCTGCAGTGTCCACGGGTGTCCACTTATACGTACGCTCTGACATAAAAAATCTTAATCTGCCCCCTTGTTCGAATGTCCACGCAGACCCCTCTGGAGTCGACTGCGCGTAGCCCAAATTTTGTGAACGCACGGACCTGTGCGCCGTCTGCGCATGCACCAAAGACGACTGGCCGTGAGTGAGCATATCCCCCATCTTCCGATCTGAACAATCACAATTTTAAAGCAAATAAAGTGCCAGACGGTTCAAAACTCCTGGAGTGAAACATAAACTACATTAGGAAATGATGAGAACGCCACAATGAGAAATGGAGGCATTTTTGTGATCGGTATGTTACGTTATGTTACGCGTCCTACCGCTTGTCCAAAAGTGGAGCATGAAGGCAATCGTGTGCTTCCACGTGCAGGTGGATGCTCGCGGGGGTGGTGGCATGAAGGGGCCTGAAGAACTTTCTGAAGACAGCTGCCTCACTGACCCAGAGAGCAACTTTCGGGTGAACGTTTTCAATGCCTGTCAGCGTGAGCACTGCAGTCGGGACATCGCCCCAAGCTTCCCTGACCAGCTGCTTAGTTTTAGAACCTCTTTCAGGGACCAGATAACAAAGTAAAAGTCTGTTTTGGATCTGGCAAAAATGTTTCTTGTGAACCACCCAGCAGAAACTTTTACATTCAGTGAGGTTTGCACCGCCCTCCTTTTATTTTTGACTCTTCCCGTCACCTCTGCAACCTCTGAGCGCACATTCTCCGAGTTAAAACTCAGGAAAAACCACTTGAAGAGCACAGTGGGACAGGTGACACTGAGTGGACTTGCCAAGTTGTCCATAGAGAATGAGAGAGCAAAAAAATGGACATACAGCGCATCATGGATGAGTTTGCAGAACCCATGCTGGTTGTATGACCTTCAAATAGTGGTGAGTAGGCCTATAGTACTTCATATTAAAATAATGTTTGTGAACATGTGGGCCACTGTGCCAGTTTTACTCAACTTTATAGCTACTGATACAAGCTTTGAATTGAAATAATTAAAGTGGGTGTCATTATGATGCGGTCACTATCCGTGGTGCTGAACTGTTTTGAATTTGTGGTTTGATTATCAGTGACCATGTAACCTAATGTTTTTGTTGTTCTCTTGGTTTGTTATACTTCACGTCCTTTTGTTGGACTTCAAAATGACATAGTCGCTCTCCGCGGTGCTGAAGCTTGTAAGCCCCGCTGTTGTATGTGTATGTTGTAAAATGATGGTATCATGAGCTTTGTTATTTGGTTTTGAAGGGCCCGGTCATTTTCCCCGCCCCTGGCCCGGCTCTGATTTGTTCTGCTACTGGTTGGTGTCATTGTGTGTTGATGGATGTCGCCTCTGATTCAGTGCAGGTTCACAAGCTGGTACACAGTAAAACATGTACTAATTCATGATATCCACATCACTGTGTAACAAGTAACAAACTTGTTACAAATATAGCAAACCATCTGTAACAGTTTTAGTTTTGTGTAGTTTTTGTAAAATTATGTTACAAATGTGTTTTAATGTTTAACTAAAATAATGCATCGCGTTGGTACAGATATTCTTTCGAAATTGGATTTTTGTAGTTTCTTAAAAAAATGATCTCTCTTTTCTCTTTCTTCTCTTCCTGTCCTATCTCGTTATTTCACCAACAGGTCAAGACGTACGGCCGCCCTTCCAGAGTCTTGGGTCCGTCCCACGGTTTCTTCCTGAATTTGGAGTTTTTGACAATTTCTCCTCATGAGAGAGTTTTTCTGGCCGCTGTGGCAATTTGCTTCTGCTTTGGAGGTTCAGTTGGTTCTGTGTCTTCTCTTGTGTTAAAGCACTTTGAAATGTCTGCTGATATGATTAAGTGCTTTACAAATAAAAATTGATTGATTGAAGTATAATCAAGATGTAAGAAAAACACCCCCAAAAAAACAGCTTGGGGGGAAAAACGCTTGCAGACTAGATGTGAAAACCCTGCAGATTTACAACTGAATGTCTTCAGTTTGCACGACAAGAGTTATAAGGTGAAAAAGGTTACAATACACATCCTGAAACACAATGAGGATCACAGGCCAGATTTTTTCTGACTGAGTTGCTTAAAACAAACTCAAAACAAATTGAATCTTGCTCAATTGAGAATATTTAACCAGATCAAATGGTGGAAACCAAACTCAGGGAAGATAAAGAGTGAAAACCGTGAGGAATGGTCGTGGGAAAGAGGAGTGGAACAGAACAGGAAGCCTTTGGTATTCACTCTCATTTCTTTGCGTTGATTGCATTGCAAAGAACCAGAGAGCAGAGGAAATTCAGGCAGTGGCACTAATGTATTTTTTTCATAGGAACACGAGCTTCAGAGCACAATAGAGAGGTCTAGACTTCACTTTGGTTTAAGCAAGGCACTCATCCAAGGTTATCTCATACTTTGCAACCAAAGCGTTCTCTACATCTTTGTTCGTAAAGCGGTTCAGGAAAAGTAAAGCTGGTAGAAAGACCCTCGACTTGGGTTGGCAAAAAGAACACACACATCTTAGATCCTCTCACCATTTGGCTCCCCGGGTTGATTTTTAAGCCGAATGCTTGGAGGAGGGGAAGCCAAATAGCAAAGCTGGATACCAGATCTCTGGTTATACTGGTGTATTGCTGCTGTTATGAAAGAGATGTTTCGCAGTTTGACTACCTCAAAAGAATTGGCTTCATGAATGACTTTTAAACATGACGTCAGTCCTACCTGTCTAACTCTGCTCTGCTTTTCCAACGAGACTTGAAAAATCAGTACAAGGTCCGTGGAATATTTCAGATTTAATTCTATCTTGGAATTGAGAAATTCATCGACTGGATGCAGAACAAAGAGGCTTGCCATTACCTTGACTTCAGGAGATGCTGATTCTGATGTTTTGCCCTAAAAGAGCTGAACCTTACCGCCAACTTAAATTCTAATGCTAAGCGAATACTGGGAACAAAAACAACAATGGAACCCCAGTTCCAGTTCAATCAACTGTAAATGTACAATTTTATTTTGAGTTTAAATAATTTGAACAAAATGACAATAAACAAAAAGTATTGAAGGTCACCTGCTAAAAAGACTGATGACGTTTGGTTTGGAAAGGTGAGCATTAACTGGAAAACTCGCCAATATAGCCAATAAAATGGCTTATATTGGAATTTATTCACTAATCATGTGGGGAATCAATATTTGTTGTGGATAAATGTGAAAACAGAAACATCCCATTAATTCTTCTTTTCCAAGCTTGCCGCAATCTTTAAGATGTCAAACTTCAAATCAGGTGAGCTTATTTGGGGTTTGAACATAAGGATGCTGAAGGATGCTGTATTTCTGTGGTCACACAGGTGTTGGTAACAATGAAACAGACTCTGTGTGACAGTGTGTCTGGTTGAAGCTAATTGTGTGAATTAAAAAATCATCCTGTCAATCACTTGATGTGTTATCTTCCAGTTTGCTAATGCTAATGTTCTGCATCCAGTCTGACTCTGTTTTATCTGTTTCTTTCTCCTTTCACACCAACTCTTTCTACAGGAGGTTGAGAAGAGACCAAGAGAGAAGAGACAAAGAGAGAGCAATAGTAGAAAATGTAGAACATGTGGCATAATAGTAGAGGAAAGAAAAGCCCAAGAGTGTGGAGCTGAGTGCAGACCGTACCAAAGAGAGGAAACAAATCTTTGGTTTCTTTGGTTTCATCAACACGATTAAAAAGGACAAATGGAAAGTCAGTGAGGTAGCCTCTCTGGTTCTCACAATTGAAATAGAAAGTTTTGTTCTTCTTTTCTTGTCTTATCTTTTTACAGTCAGTCTTGGAAGCAGCTAGCTTTAAGGGACTCCTCCATTATTTCTTCCAAACAAGTGAAACAAGTTGCTGTGTTTACATTCACGCAGCCGCACGACTCAATCCACAATCACGATGGTTAAACATAAGGTCGTATTTCTCTGCCCAAACTGACATGTTGTTGGCCTAACATTGACAAGTTAAAGGCATTTCCATGAATCTTCTAGCTTTACCAATCACAAAGATCTTGAAAAGCTAGAGCTGTGATCATTTCATAACACTAACATCCAAGTAAAACAGTAAGCAGAGTTCGAGCTGCGTGGATGTGAGCACAAACCGTATGATCAGCCTCTCAAGGATGCCAGTAATCTTTGGTGAGTCAGTTTACATCGATGTGTGGCCATCACTTCACCTGATCAAGTGTCACTAGAACATCAGTCTCAAATTCATTGCTTGTTTGACAATGGCTGGTAAACAATTTCAAACATAAACAACCAATAAATTAGCCACATAAATATCCCCACGAGGAAAAGAAACAAACAGATGCAGTGCTCATCATTCAAAAGGCTATTATTTCTCATAGAGATGTTCAAAAAGGAGAAATCAAAACCAGGACAAACAAAACAAAAAAAACTACATTGTTTAAGAGTGCGAGCTTGTGTTGACATTCAAGTGACGCAACATCTAAAGCAGCTATTTCTACATTGTTCTGTCATTAAGTCTAAACATTCATAACACATTTCATTTGCTTTTTAAAGTAAAGCTAACCAATAATAAATTAATAGGCCTGGCTTAAGCACTGCATCTTTGATGCAACTAACATTCTTAAATACCCATAAATATTCGTAAAACAAAATTACATCTAATTTAATAACATTAAATCATCACTAAGTACAAAACTAGAGTGTTCTAAAACACCTCATAAATAAATATAGCATCAAACAGAAAGTAAAGGAACAAAACAATGTAAACTTTGGCAAAGCTAGTCATCATCAAAGGGGAAAAGGTTCAGAGGGAGATTTGGCAACACAATTTGTTCACTTAATTAATTCACAATTAAAAGAAAACATAAATTACATTAAATAAGAAAATCACATATTGCAAAAAACAAAACCTAGGAAAAAACTTAATGGTTGTAGTAGTACACAATTATTGGTGAATAATCTTTGAAATACTTAAAAACAAACAAGCAGTGAAAACCTCTTTGGGATGGTTTTTGGTTTGATACCACTCCTATTTTTTTTTTTTTTTTGCCTTTTTTCTTTTTTTTTTTTTGTTTGCTTGGCAGGTTTAGCCTGTATTACATCCAGACACAACTGCACATGGGAATGGAACATGGATGCTACCCCCCTGAACCAGAAACCCTGCCCCTCCAGCGGGCCGCTGGATGGGAGGGTCAGGTGGGTGGAGGGTCTCTTTGGACTAGAAGCTTTACATACAGAAGGACAGAGAGAAAACTAAGAATAAAGCTATTGGACCGACATTTTAGCAGTTTCTCTCAGCAGGTGTTGATGGTTTTTTTTGGTTTTGTTTCATTTATTGTTGTCGTACACGTGAAGCAGCAGTGTAATGTCCTCCCCCCTAAAGAACAAGCTAAAGTGGGTTTTCTTTGCAACGGGCAGTTAGCATGTACCGTCGTCTCTCCTCAGCTCCTCCTTTTCCAGCTTCACCTGAAGCTAGTAACACTTTGTCATTAGTCAAAACTAAGCTTTGTGTTTGCTTGTTTGTTGCCAATTAAATAAATCATCCATTGTTTTCATATTTTTTTTTATTTCTTTTCTTTTTTTTAATGTTGACATTTTAGTAGATTTCTTTTGTTAAACTTGGCTAAATCCCCAAATCCGGGCAAATCCCGGTTTAGGTCCCTCCAGTTTTTAATTATTTAAACATTATTCTGCAAAGTTTTACTGAAAAGTTTAACTTTGACTAACTGTCCTGGGAAAAGTCTCATCCCAGAGAGCTGAGTGTCCAAGAAAGTAAAAGTAACAATGAGCTGCCATTAGCACAGCAGAAAATCTTTGGCATATACTGTACGTTCTAGTGGCATTAACTCTCTTCAGTTTAAAGTGAACAAAAGCTACTAATATGAAAATGTGGCTTAGATATACAAACTGGGCAGAACAAGGTATTAGATATCAAGATATCATATTCTTGATCAGAGTTTATATTTTCTTGAGGAATAAAACGGGTTTGTTCATCAGCACTCATGGAAATTGTTGGAGGTAGACGTCAAACTGAGTGAAAAGTTAAAAGCTTTTGATTTCTCCAAACGCTAATAAAAACACAACAGATATTTGCTGTTATTTGTGGAAATTGTCCATAACGAAGATACAACCAACATGTGGAAAAGTGTTTTTTGCTCGAGGTTCTGTCACAAAAAGGACATACACCTTGGCTAGCTAGCTAGTCAATATTGCAGAGGATCTTAGTTAAATTTCTTCACAAACATAAAAAAAAAGAAGGAAAAACTAAAAACTACTGACTGACCGTAGGAGATACAAGCTTGATTGGTGTACATGCTAACCTAGCGAGTTAGCATGCTGACAGTAATCCTCACTGGAAGTGAACAAAAACCCACAATGCTCCACACACAGCGCCACCATGCTGCAGGTGCGTAGATTTAGCCTTTTGGGGGGAGAATTGCTACTGAAGTTAACGTTGAATCTTTGGTTTGTTAGCTGATGAGGTTTCTGTTGTTATTTTAACCGTTTTTTTTTTTTTTACTTTGAAAAACTGCATAGGCACACGTTAAAGACACTCTTCATCCGTGAGAGACACATTAATGTTCTGCCTTTTTGGGGGGTTGGAGGGAATAAAATGGTTGACATGTCCTCCGTTTTGTTTCTTGTCTCCTTCCCGTGTGGATTCCCAGTACTCAACTCGCTGCCCCTTAAAGAAGACCTGACTCAGCATCAGGCAGAACAAAGCTACTCCTCCGCTCCCGTGATGTCTTCGTTCCTCCTATCCTTCCTCTATCTCCTCGCCGGTGTCATGTCCTCTATACTCGACATCATCGCCACCACCATTTTTTTTTCTTTTTTAGGTAATAACTCTTCCATTTTCAGTTTTTTTCTGGTCGTTGGAACAGTTAGGTGCAGAAAAGGGTTTTCTTTGGTTTAGATTTGTCAATAAATAGAAAAAGTCTCAAGTGTCCATTTTTATTTAAAATGGTTCTCAAAGCCTTTGGCTTGCTTCTAGCCAGCGCTGAGACTCAGCGTGGGCTTTGGAAGGAGCAGGGGCTGCTCATTGACGCCTTTCCTTTGGTTTGGTTTATTTTTTTGGCTCAATAGCTTGAGTGAAAGATGAATGATGAGGTGACACTGGGTGGCAAAACAAAGCTGGAGATGCAGAAGGTTCAAATTTTTTGTGAATGTGGTGGTATTTACATGATGTGTAAAGGCTGTACAATTTGACAGTAGCATGTGAAATCAATGAAATTGGGTGGTGATGGATGCTTAACAAAAAGTCAGAAGACTGGCAGAAACTTTTTGTGTCTCAGTCTCTAGTTGTCCAAAATATCCAACTCCACCATATGCTGCAAACAAATTCCTAACACATAAACAATGAGAGGAATTCTCATTGTTTCTCATTGTGCTGTCATCTCACAGCTGATCTCTTTAAACTTCATTGAGATGTGAAATGTGACAGGGAAGACACACTTTCCTCATTTTGATGAGTTAACTAAATTTTAGATGAAGATTAATGACAGAAAGCTCTGTTGCAGTAATTTGTTTGCAGCATTTCTGCTTGTTTCCAGCCCCACCGACCTTCAAGAAGAGACAGACTTTCCAGGCATCGTCTTTAGATTGTCCTCTTAAACTATTACAAAGGCCCTGATTCGCCTGGGTGGTCTGCTCTTCCACCGGTTCAGGTGGTCACTGACTGTGAGTTTGTCGTTCACTTTGAGGAATTTCAGATGGATTTTGAGGGATCCAGAAAGCACTTCAGGTTTGTAGATGTTCTACACAAAGATTGATTGATGAGGTTTGTATCCTCCATACAGGACATCTCTCATCTGTATCTGAAAGTTTTGTGCTCATTTCAGAAATTTTAGCTCCAGAAATGTGTCAGTGTACAATCTCTTTATATATGGCTTTTCCTGATCTATTCAAAACCCAGATACTGTTGAAGGTGAATATTCTCTTAATGAACATAAATTCTGTTCCAATATCACATTGCTGGATTTGTGTTTCCTGTAATGTTGTGTCTCAAAAGCGCCAATTTAACAAGTGAACAGCATCTTTTCTGAAACTTCAAGCAGAAATAAGCTGCTGATGGTAAAATACTTTGAGGGAAACATTGCCCTCACAGATGAGTTTCCATGATAAAAGGAACAATGGGATGGGTTGTGAGAGGTGAAGCCAGGGTAGACCGGACTTAGCTCAAGTTAAGCTAACAGTGCGGATCAGGATGAAAAGCTCATTAAAAGTGTGTTTGTGTACAAGCGAGTGTGTCAGCCACTGTGTGTGTGTGTGTGTGTGTGTGTGTGTGTGTGTGTGTGTGTGTGTGTGTGTGTGTGTGTGTGTGGGTGTGTACATTCGCAAGTTACAGTGTTTGAGGGTAGACACTGAATGGATTTCAACCACTGTATAGAAAAACATGGCATCCTGAGTTTTCTAAGATGTGCAGACCACACTGCAATGGCGGAAAGCCCCGGTTCTATTGCAAAGAAAATGTGCTTCAAGATTGTGCTCACATACATCGTACATACTGTACATCTATCCATCCATCCATCCATCCATCCATCCATCCATCCATCCATCAATCCATCCATCCATCCATATTTATGTATAGGACACTGACACTCCACTCAATGTATGCTGAGAAAGCTTGTGGTTCCACCCATGAGGACGTCTCACGTTTGTGTGTGTGTGTGTGTGTGTTTGTGCTTGCATATTTTGCCATTTCCAAACTTAAAGAAACTTCACTGGCCTATTTAAGGAGTCAAACTATGTGACTTTGTTTAAGTAGAATAAAAATCTGCTCATTTTGGAGAGAGTGTTGCTAAGCAACATCATCTAAAAAATTAAAGTTTTTCACAAACTGTACAACAATTTGGTAATACAGGTACTGAATTGTTTGGTTTCTCTCTGAAGAAGTGCCTTATAAATGTAAATGTAATCTAAATAAAACTTTTATTGAATCATATTTTGTGGGAACTTTACTGATCTTGACTGAGCAAGCCTGTGTCTGGGTTTAATTCTTATTTAATGTCTTGCTTTGTTTGAATATTTATGGTCTACTTGAAGTATTTTACTCTGTTTTGAAGAAAATAAAACAGTGCTTGAAACACTGTTAGTGTCTGTTTTAATCAGACCAGGATCTGTTTAAAGAATGATTCCAGATCTGTTCTAAGGAATCGAGAAAAGGTTCGAGAAAGATTTTTCAAACGAGATTTCTATGTCCATGTCTTTTCTGAAGACCCCGTTTAGTTGAGAGAGTTTTCAAGGTACCCAGGTTACAGTGAAAGAGTAAGGTTTTTTTTTTAAGTGTTTGATCCTCTTTTATAGAATCCAAACTCAGCTGAAATGAGACCTAGGTTTTAAAAATAAAAAGATGTAACTGATGCAACTTAAAACACACCCAGATATTTAGAACTGAAACAGGCTTTTTAAAGAATCCAAAAATCCAGCTCACTTTTGACTTCTTAATATTGATGACAAAGTCTAATAGATATTTGAGCCTCCTCAAGTTAAGGTCGAAAAGTTGCCTTGCATTGAGTTTCTTCTCTCGTTACGGTATTTTCCTCTTTGCTTATGTGTCTTTGGTTTGCTTGTTTGTCAGAAATATTTGAGTGTTTTTTAATGAAAACTTTCTTGTTCAAGAGCTTCCATCACATTCTGCAGTCATAAAGCTTTTCTTGTTTTTTTGTTTTGTTGTTTCCTAGCTTATATTGCATATTAGAAAACACACTGTCTTCTAGTCTTTGGTATTTGGGCTAGTGTGTCAGCTTATCATCCTCCAGGAGACATCAGAAGAGAAAGTCTTTGATTCAAAAGAACTGAGGTTTGTGTGTTCTGGCGATGAGTTTACCCTTTGGCTTCTTCATGGATTTGTGATGGATTCACTAAAGGCGGTTCGGCTACAGGTCGTGGCAGTGAGCAGCCCCTCTCTCAGTTTGTCACCGTTGACAAAGCAAGACAGACAAACAAAAATAATGTAAAAAGTTTGGATTTCCACCTCGCTTCGACTGGACGAAGCCTCGACCGCACTCTCGATCCCAGTTTTCCC
>OMNM01039472.1:0-11697 GCA_900302745.1 Parablennius parvicornis | reverse complement strand
CAAGGGCATGTGTCCCCTGAAGACAGGTGTCCCCTCCTCAGAGGGACAGGTCGTGATGACAAACTGTAGGACCAGTTGATACTGAATGAACCAAACACCAAATATGTTATTTAAAAGCACATAACTGAACAAATACAAAGATGTAGTCAATATACATATACACACGTATACATGTATACAAGATTTATACAAAATAATTATCAAATAAGATTTATTTTATTTCAGGGGCCACCTACAGTCCAGTTCATCTTCAGTGGGCCAGACTGGTATATATAGCTATAATAACCTTTACACCTGAAAGTTTTTCACTGTTGTGGTGCACAGTGCACTTCATCTATATTTTTGCCAGATCAAACAGATATTACTGGAAATGACTACAATCTCAACATAAAGTCAATTTTAATGAAATATTGTGGTGCAAAATGTAGTAAAATGTCCTCAAAAAACTTGTATAAATCCAATACAACCATCTTGATTGGAGGGTTTGTTAGACCAGATCGGAACCTCTTGCGGGTCGGTTTTGGCCCACGGGCCTTATGTTCTTTGCTGTAAAGGGAAGGTGAAACTAACGGAGAGGAGCTATACAGCACCGTGCTGCAGGCAGGAGGCAATCATTCAGATCTTAAAACTGATATCCTGACACCACCACAACAGCTAAATATTCCAAAAATCAGGTCCAGCCCAAGTTTTTGGCGGTTTTAGTGTCTCTGCTGAGCTTGAAATTTGTCGGGAAAATCAGCCGCATCTTGTCCGCTCATAAAGGTGAGTTTACAGTTAATTATGCCGGGTGCACAGTGACGTGTCCGCTCAGTACAGGGTGTCCATTCTTACCGGGTCAACTCCTCAGAGGTTCTACTGTATATTTCTTTTCTTTTCTTTTTTTTAAGTGGGCCAAGCTGTGGAGCATTCCTTTTTGACTTGGAGGCTTTTAGAGGCTGGAGGGCCAGATCAAGCCAAACCCTTAAGGGAGGGTCCAGTAGAACCACTCCGAGTCAGCGCGAGCGCTTCCACTGTTTCTAATACAATCTGCAACCAACTTTAAAAATGAATAGACCGGAGAGTGGAGTTTGGCTGGCATGCACTTTGTAAAAGCAAAAATAAGGAGAAGAATAGGAAGACTTCTGTACAATCACTGGCTCAGTTTGAACACCTTCAAGGTGCATGTGGAGGTATAGAGGAACATAAGGAGTTTTATATCACAACACCACAAACATGAATTTCAAAGTCTGATGCCTCTGTGCTGAAATGATGCAAACCCACTAGCGCTCACAGAAATGTGTCAATCTGAGTGGTCTTTGAGTCACAGCTTTCTATCTTTATGCTATCTTTATTTCTTTCTCATTCTCTTTGGCATGTAACCATTCCTCTCTGCATGGTAGAAAATAACATTGCTCTGCTCAAGAGAGACCACACATGGGAGCAACAGCCTACGCCTGCTGCTCTCTCCTGCAGGATAGAATAAATAGATGAATAAAAAAATAAAACTGCCCAACAGCTCACACACCACTTTGAAATCTCTATCACAGTGAGTCCAGCTCTTCTTCCCTATTTCTTCTCTCTGTCACCCTATACCTTTTTTTAACCATACATTCAGATGCTGAAAATACAGCAAGGCAAGGAAAATACCAAGCATGTGAAAAAAAATGTGTGCACTCTCTTACAAAGCAAAGGCGTGTACACAAAGGCATCCATGAAGCACACACTAGAAGATGCATATACATGAACATGAGCACATGAAGCGAACACCACACACACATACACACACACACACACACACACACACACACACACACACACACACACACACACACACACACACACACACACACACACACACACACACACACACACACACACACCTAGTGAAGCCATGGGAGTTCAAAGACGGGACTGCGCTCTGCAAGAGAGCTGGAGTACATGTAGTGAACCAGTAAATTCGCAGTAGCAGGAGTAGCAGCACCTGTGAGACAGGACCTTTGAGGTCAGGAAGTATGGTGGTCTACTTTAAATTAATAATGAATGATGTTTTATTGTTTGCAGTTTGAATTCTTCAAAGACTTTTCAATAGAGGCTCTACACATGGGAGAGAAGCTACCTCTGACTTTGGGTGTATAATCACAAGAGCATTCCTCTGGACTCTAAGTGCATGCAAATCTTTAGCCACCTGTTAGCAGCCTCCAGACATAGTGCGGGTTGTGTTAAACAACGGGAGGAACAGGATGGGGGATCAGCCTGGACAAGAAGGATGGGGAAGTCCTGTGCCAGCAGAGCAGGAAGATTTACAGCTAGCCGATCCTGGCGATCTCGAGTCTGATTTGACAATGTGCTGCAGAGAACACAAATCACCTTCCATACATAACCCTGCCCATGACAAATCATTTCATCCTCTGCACTAATGAATTCATCATCAGGAGGGATCTGCCTTTGGTGTATCAGCCCTGAGCAGAGAAGGAGTAATGGCTTAGATAAGTCATCATCATTATCAACATCATCAGTGCTGCCAGCACCACCTTGCCTCTGTTTGGCCCGAAGTTCAGGAGCAACAGTTTGGAAGTGTGTGGCGACCTTGACAGAGTTGCAACAGTGAAACTGTGACAGTATTCAAGGTTATTATGAGGAAAGATATCACAGCAAACATGTCACAATTGTGCATACAATTTATGAGAATCAGCTTCAGTGTGTGTATGTCAATAGAATTTGAATGTGTTGGTGTATGAATGAGTAAGTTAGAAAGTGTAAGAGCTTTTATGATGGCAAGCAAGTGTATATGTGTGTGTCTCTGTGTGTATGAAGGAGTTTAAACGGCACAGTCAGGGAGCTGTCAGCAGAGAGCTGGGGAGCAGGCTGATCACAGGGCTGCACTGCGTTTGATGTCTCCCAGGGACTGACAGCTTTTCTCCCCATGGGAACCCCTACTCTCACCCCTTCCCTGCTCTCTACACCACCCGTTCTCTTTATCCTCCATCTTTACATACACGGTATCTCCCTCTCAGTTTTTTCCTTTTTTTTTCTTGTCAAACTGATTGGAAGGGAGGGTTAGAGGAAGTAACGCCTGTGCTCTCCTGGGACTGTTTGTGCGGTTTTAGAAAACACAGGTTTCAAAACAAGGCTTTGTACTGGAGAAAAACACCTGTGAGTGCATTTCTATAAATACTGACATGATGAGGTGCCATCTCTTCTAGTCTGACATTCAGGCTGATATTCAATCTAGGTGGTGGCAAGAGGTTGGGGGCGGCTGACCTTCAGCTTTAAGATGGATGAGTATGTGGACATCTGGATTTGAATGCATAATTATGCATGGTAAAAAGGAACAAAGTGGAAAATTTCAATATGATTCTCTTTCTGATAGGAGTGCTATAAAAACTAAAATTCTAAAATATAGAGTACTAAAGTTTAAAGAAAAAGATGAATAACTATCTTTATTATTACACAATTTTGGCTGAGGCAAGGATAGTTGTTCACTGTAAATTTGAATCAATCTGTCATAATTGAAAGTAGTAACTAGCCAGTTTTAAGGATGTGAGGAGTAAAACCTCAAGACTGTTGTGATGTAGGCAGTAAAATCAAAGGTTCCTCAGGGTAATATAAATCTATAGTACACTAACCAAACACAAATTCTAAATAACTTGACCCCTTGGGTTTGCTATAACACTTTTGTTTGCCACAAATCACAAACAGCCTTTCATTGTGCAGTTAGCACCCGTTACTGCAGTTTCATGACTGTACATAGTTGAACACGTGGTTTAATCAGGGTCCACTAATGTTAAAGAGTTGTTTTTCTTATATCTCACTGTGGCCATAGCAGCTGATTGTTTGCATTTCCCAAGCATGCATGTCTGAGAGCCTCTGGTTTCACAAGTAGCTAAATTGCACTGTTGTATTTATGAAAGTAGGGTTGAAAGTTTTGAGGGTGTGATATGATGTTCCATCATTTGGAATTTTCATGCTCCAGTTCTGTCTTCAAATGACTTGATTTATGATTGACACCAAAACTAATTCCCTCATCATCAGTTGCCTCTGGTGAATGTTCATTTTAAAAAGATGTTGTAACTGGGCAGGAAATAGCATTTATGTCCTGTGCATCATCTTGGAAGAATTATTTTAAAGTGAGAACACATCAAGTTCGGCAATCAACTGATGGATGCAGTTTGACATACTACAAGGTTTGGTTTAAGTTCATAATAAATCAGAAATAAATAAAGTTTTTCTGTCGATGTGAGAAAGGTGATAGTTCATTTACTTTTCAATATGCTACATTTATTTGGCACGTTTTGTCCCATCTCCTTTGATTACTTTTCCTCTTCCATTCAATGATAGTAAATCAACAGAAGCAGAAGCAGAGATACATGGACCAACCTTCAACATCCAAAGAGCCATTTGGGCCCCTTTCCCACAGAACAGAACTCACTGGGAGCCACAAATCCCTTTTGACATATAAATGAAGACAACATTGCATATATTGATTTTTATATTGACCTCTATGCTGCATATAAAAAACTGGGAAATAGTCAATCAAAAATAAAAGGAATAAACAAAACCACATCTTTATAATTAACAGGACTCAAACCCTTGTCTTGCTGCACGAAAGGTAAGAATCATAACCATTGGACTACGGTGGCTTCATACGTATAACAGCTTCCCCCAAGGAATTTGTCACTGTGTTGATAGTTGGCTCAAATGAAATCTCCCCTCTACAAAAAACACATGATTAGAGAAAGAAAGAGGTAGAGAGGCGGCAGCTCCTTTTTGACCCAGGAGCTTGAGCGCCTATATGTGGGAGTTCAGGGTTTCTAGAACTATGAGTGTGAGTGATGTGGCATTCAAAGTCTTTCAGTTGTTGTGTAGATTATCATTCAATGCCAAGAGAATAATTGCTACTGTCTATGGCAGTGAAAAGGTGAAGGACCTTTGTCAGCGTCATTCTCCCACAAAGCTCAACACAAGGAGCCACAGCAGGAGAACAAAAGAGATGGCCAAAAACACCATCTACCTCTGCTCTACTTTCTCTGTTTTGGGCAGGTGAAGTGTAAAATTCTCCAAGTGAGGCAGCTGATTTGTCATTAAGACACAGCAATGTCATTAATGAGTTTGACTCAGCATAACTTATTTGAAATCAATCATGGTGTTAGGTCACTGAGAGATGTTAACATATATCCACAATTGATTCCAAGTCCATATTATTGAGGAATAAAATGTACCTGGACAAAAAAAATGTTTTCTGCTAAATGCATTGTTCCATCACTTATACGTTATTTAGACCTAAAAGGATGATTGTCCTCATGGCTACTGGCCCGTGTTGGCCCCTCCCCCGCAGGTCAAGGTGCAGCAGGATTTCATCTTCTGTCGAGTTGTGTGTTAGCATGAGACCATCCGTCATGGAAACGGAGTGTCTGCTGGATGTCCCCGTCACTAAGCTGTCCATTCTGTCAGGCAGCCAGATCCATCATATGGAGATGGGGACTGGTCCTTGCTACAAGAAGCCAACCGCCCCACAAATACATACAGATATGCAAATTAATGACAAAATAAACATCACCCAGCAAACGAGCCATCCATCAATGACCAGCTTCCCAGCAGCTCAGCATTGGCAAAGCAACACCAATCAGCCACTCCGTCAGAGGGAGTGATGGAATGCCATGCTCTCATCTTTTTTCTCTCCTTCTTATATCATTCACATACTGTCTTCTTTTAATCTGTTCCTATTTGACATTTTTCAAGCATACTTTCTCCAATTTTTCCATCTCACTCTGCATACACACTGATTCCTTTAATCTCACACAATTTGTGAGCTCGATGTTGGCATCTATGCCCTTCCATTCCTCTCCATCAATTTTCAGAGCTCTCTTCTCACTTCAAGTACCTGCTAATCATAGTAATTATAAGTTAGTGGGAAACATTTAGAATAAATACTTGCTTTGTTTTTGTATTTGAATGGATAATGATTTGACGGAAAACAGTTCTTGTTAGGGGACCAATACAAATCAGGCTCCATGTGACATTTTTTTTCCATCGTGGCACTGGCCTTTGGGTAGCAATACATCACATCCCTGTTGCTATGCAGCATATAATGACAAAATGTTGATTGACGTCTAAACCAAATTAGTCAAAATGGATGTGGATAAGTCATTGTTTTTGTAATAAAATCTTTACAGATGCCAGTTTGAAAGCTGTGTGAGTTGCCATCAAAAAAACTGAAAGACTGCAATGGAAAGAAAACACTCTTAGTGGAATATAAGTCAACAGGGGGAAAAACATGAAGTAGTAGGAAATATCTAGCAGTTGAGTCAGTTTGGACTAGTGTTGCTTTTCTGAGCATGTTACAAAAAAAAGCATAACACTTTCACTCTGAGAAATGTTGCAATGGTTTCCAGTGAGTGGTTGAGTTGTCAAACTTAGAAAACACAACCAACTCAAACAAAACACACACCATGGACTATTTATTCATTGCATGTTGTGGCGACATAATGTTAACTAAAAATATACTGGCCTGAGGTTGTGCGGCCAAACCTGAGAATGTGTGGTTAACTTTCTGCGTGTTAAGAGTCAATATTTAGTAAGATACAGTATGCATTGGAGGCGATTAAATGTGGAATATCCTAAGTTATTATGGTCACACAAATGGAAAAGAGCAATAAATCACAGCGACAATAAACACTGCCAACCCAAACTAAGATGTTCACCCTATACCATCAATGTGGCAAATTTCAAGGGATTCCCTCAAGGCTTTCTTGAGATATTGCAATCCCAAAATGGGACACATGAGGTCACATGAACCATGACCTTTAGCAAACAAAAACTAATGAGTTCATCTTTCTGTTGGGGTGAACATGAGTGCCAAGTTTGAAGAATATCCCAGAGGAAATACCTTGTAAATGAGGATGAGATGGATACAGGTACAAACGTGTCTATGTATGTTTGTAGATCAATTGTCTGCAGACTAAACATAGTGTTTCCAGCCTACAACTGTAACAGGCATAGAGGCATTGAAAGGAAATGTTCTTATTGCCACCCTATCACTGCTGGCTGTAACTCAAAGAGCATTTATGATTGAATAAAAAACTCAAAACAACCATTAATCAGATGAATACAGCTTTGTGCCCATAAACTAGAAAATTACAGTGGCCTCTGCTACTTCTAGTCCAATCACAGACACATATTTTTAATATGAGCTTCTCAGAAGTGTCAAAAATATTCAGTAATATTAAAGGACCACCAGATATTTAAAATTAACTGAGGAGCAAAAACATTCATAGCCTCTTTTTAATTGTACAGCTACAAAAACTATATAAATCCAGGCGTCCTCGTCATGGGAGGGTTAAGCTGTGGCACCTTGAAATAAAACTGTTGTTGCAGACTGCTTCAGTCAGACAAGCTAATAAGCCCCTTTTAGGGTAAATTTCTAAAAACCACAGTCAATTTACACTCCATTGTCCTGTCTTTTGTGGGCACATGTCCTAAACAGAACACTGTTTTAAGATCCAGTTTGAATCTGCACAATCACAGAGGAGTAGTTACAGCATCATAAAGCTCTGTGGTTCGCCCCCAGACAGTGACTGAGGGGATCTCTTGCCTTGAGGCAGCAGAGAGAGACTTGGGCACGAGCAGCCAGCTCAAACCAGAAGCAGAAACATAACATTCCTTAGAATGAATTAAATACTCCCCACTGTTTTAAAGGAAATCAGCTAATTCAACAGTGGGTGGGTGTTGTGGTCTAACAAGGTAATAAAACAAGTTAGGCCCACAAAGCAAAACATTTTAGATTACAAGTGGGTCAAACAAACATGAAATGTTCACTTCTGTCTCTGTGCGATGGTGTTTGCGTGTGACTCTGTGTGAGGTCTTTGCCAAAGACCAATAGAAGAAGGAGAAACATGACAAAAGGAAGTAGGAGATGGAGTGTGTGTATTTGTGTGTTTTGGGTTTGTGCTCTGCGCTCTCCTTTTATGAATACAAAAAACAATGAATACTGACAGAAATGGCTCAGCTTAATCTTTTTGGAGGCCAGCATGCAGCCGTATGTCCTGTTTGCTTTCATGCTCCCTGCCTTACATTCTTTCTACAAACAGTAACTGAACCTGAACTGGCATCAGTGTGTGATCTCATTCCTCTAAAACTTTCACCAATCTTAATCTACGATTCGTCCCCTCAATGAGTGCGCAGTGATGTTTCACACATCCGCTGCTATAGTTCATGTTAGTTACCGCACTGATACATCTGCCAGCCACATGTTCCCCCAGCTTGCCACCACTTCAATAACTTTACACTGCTGCATGTGTGTGTGTGCATATTCCTGTCCATATGTATCAGTGTCCTCTTCATGCCTCCATCGAGGAAGATTAGAGACACACCTTATCTCTGGTGGTCGACACTGAAAACTGCACATAAAATTCAAAGATGGAGTCTTGTGACCCTCTTGTCCTCGCATGTTTCTTTATGTTTGTCACAACAACGTACATCAAGTAGCGTTTCACTCCATTACTCTTTCACGACATTATCTTGAAAGGATTTTTCTCAAACACTGGTCCTTTCATGCAGAGTAATGTCACCAAGTTCCCATGAGCTCAGTGATGAAGCATATTCTTTGTGGGAGCATCTTTCCTCAGCACTCCCAAGGCTGGAGAGATTTCAATCCCCAGATGTGTTAAAGTTGTCATACAGCTGCAAATAGGATATTGTAAATGTCTCATAAAAATCTCATCTATTCATTAATTGTACAGACTAATGAAAAATGACAGAGAAATAAAATGTGAAAGAAATCACTCCTAATGTTTTATAGCTGTTATAAATCAGCCCCTAGTGACAGCACTGATACTGCTTGTAGTTTGTGTACTGAAGCCCACATTGTGACGTGAAGCAGGAGAATTATAGCAGAGGGACTAAATGCACTGAGCTCTTCTGCTAAGGTCCAACAACCTCAAAGGTGCTGTGAATCCTGGACAGCAACGCTGCTCACCAGAGTACACAAGGCTTCTCAGACCTTTTTAAACCCAAACACCATTGGGGGCTACAAGCCATTGACTATCAGAGTACGCTGCGACAGTCTTGAAACATTTCAAATAATTAGAGTGATGCAATTGTTGCTTGGATGCCCTCCCAGTATACCAAGCTGCCAAAAGTGAACAGTGGCCCTGTCCTTGGTGAAGCCAGCGTCTGAGGAACAGTAGAGTTAGTCAGGGTAAGTGAACCCACTGGGCAGCGGTTCTGGGCCAGTGGTTCTGTTCTCCAAGGAGTTCTTTATGGCAGGTCCACCAGCACAAGAGAGCCTCCACTCATGCACATGGGCTCTATAGACGCGAATTTCATTTCAGTCTGAAACCCCTCGATGTGTCTACTAATGCATTGCACCAAAGTAGTTCATTGGCCTTTTCAGTGATGGAACCTGCCTACGAATTAGTTTTTGCATCATTTTATTTTTTAAGTTATGAAATACAAAAACTGAAAGGCATTAACTTTATCAAGAAAAGGCCAATGATGGACTCAAGTATTTGCAAACTAACAAGTAAGTAAAAAAAAAAACAAACAAGGCTTACATGCAAAACTGCACTGTATCATGTTTCTGCATGAAACAAATCCAATCCCAACTGAGTCCAGAGCTTGAGTGCAACATGATGACTGCTGGCTAAAGCCGGCTTGTGTCTGTCAGGATCTCAACTCTCTGCTCTCCAGTGTCTTCTCATCAATATGATCTGCAGTTTTTTTTTTTTTTCTTTCTCTCTCCAAAACTCTGGCCAAATCCATGATCACACACCTCATCCATCACGGCCTGTCACAATAAGAGCGTGGTCTTTTTTTCTCACTCTGAAAGCGGATGTAGTGCACTGAGATGAGTTGTGATACACCGAGGGTTGCGAAATTCTGGGAATTTTCAAAGTTGGAAACTTTCCATGGAAATTAATGGGAATTTAAGGGAATTTATGGGAATAAAACAGAAATTTACAAAATTGAAGGTTGGCCCTAACTAGGAAACTTAAATATAGTTGGGGAAAATATATCATAGCTTAATCTTGGCTATTTAATGCAAATACCCATGGAAAGTTTTCGGAAAGTTTCCTTTACGCAATATACACCCAATGTCCCAGCACTAAGATACTGTTTGGATTGTCTTTGGGTTTGTTAGTTAACAAACAATGAGCTGCTTCCCTTGAAAAAAAGGATTGTTACTTACCAAAACCAAAGGCAGCTGGAGCGGGGATTGGAGCCGACTGAACTGGTGTGGAGGTGTAGAGACCAGTCACCAGCAGCCCATCAAAAGAAACACTGGTCGAGATGGTTACTGAAGACAGAGGGAGAGGGAGATGTTAATTATTAGAGATACTTTAAAGCTTTGTTATTGCAAAGATCACTTCAAAGAAATGCATAATACAATGAAATGGTTATTGTCATAGTATACCAACAAAAAGGCAAAAAAATCTTACCTTGTACCTTTGTAAACTAAGAGTCAGATGCTAAGTAATTTCATTAATCCACCAGAGACAGGAGAGTCAGATAGTAACAGGTGTATCGGTTACCGGAGACTTTGAAAGTGAAATTTAGTACCTGATTTGCAAACTTGACAACATTTTGAACAGGATGTGTGAAAGTGTGCACACGCTACAGCTCACTGCAAATTTCTTTTGCTAATCAGCATATGACATGAGATTTCTATATAGCTATATTAATTTGCATTTGCCTAATATTATTTAACACTTCTGGTATTACTGTATAGTGCCTGCCTGGCCCACTGCCCTGGTGATGGTGAGCCAAACAAGTTTTCAGGGTTACAAGAACAATGAGCAGCAAGCTCAGGTGTTGAGAAATTAAAGTGTAAAGGGCCCACTACTTGGGATGGCAGTTATAGTAAACAGCCTTCCGGTGAGAAAAGTGCAAAAGTGTGCAAAACCTCGGAGATCCAACACAGGTGTGAATACACAAACACAGCAGTACAGTTCATGCAGGCAAAATGTTGTCTTGAGACCTTTCTGAACTTGTTAAATAAGGAGAGTAAAATGCCATCACCTTGCCAAATGTTTCACAGGCATCAGTGCCAGAAGGTAATCTACCTCATCCTTAACAAATCAAACTGCTTTAATCAAAGGCTGTCCCTATTGACAAACATATTAGGAGCGACTGATGAGTTAATTGGACGTAACCCAGAGAGCTTTGCAAAGCTTTTCTTCATCTAAGGTCATTGTGAGCAGCAGTCGCGGATCTTAAACCTGCCAAAGGGTATTATCCTGCTGAACATACAGCTGAAAGTATCCAGCAGCAAGTTAAATATTGATCCACACAGTAAATAACAGCTCTGAGTGACGGGGCCACAGAGTTGGCGGCATCACTGGAGGAAAGAGCTCAGACCCTGGACGGCTTCCAGCCAGACTTATCGGAGCACAGGGGATTCGTCTGTGGCCCAAAGCAGAACACACTTTCCTCAAAAAGCAGTTTTGTACATTGAGGAATACAATCCATTGTTACATCCCGACCCTGGAGTATCCCCTTCCTGTACGGGGGGAAAAAAGTACATGATTATAAGAAGATACCCAGAAAGTAGCTGTGTGTTGATAAGAACAGCATCATGTCAGTTTGGGTTTATTTGGGAAATTCAGTCTTCTCGACTCGCTATGTTTTATTATTGGCAGAGGAGGCTCCTGCGTGGCCTCGTCTGCCTGTCTGACTGTGTGGCTCCAGTAACTTTTCCTCACACAAGGCACCTGGCATGTG
>OMNM01039471.1:6978-22057 GCA_900302745.1 Parablennius parvicornis | reverse complement strand
GTGCAGTTTGGCCCATGTACAGGAGGAGGTGCTGCGAGTCAGAGAGGGAGCAGGTCGGAGCAGCTTTCACAATCTGACATCTTTAAAAAAACTAAAATAAAATCTAGCTTCAATTCCAAAGCAATTGAACGGAGTGTCACAGTGACAGGCATTAGTTTATGGGACACACTTTAGAAGGAAGTAAAAGAGTCGTGGACCATCCTAGAATTCAAGAAACATATAATCAACAATGTTAAAAAAGTACGAAAATCAGATTTGAATATAAATAATATGAGATGTTAGATATTTGATTTGAGCAAACATGAACATCAGGGGGCTTTTTGTATATTGTAATTACTGCAAATAAAATGCTTAAAAATATCTGTAAATATTTAGAATGTTGAACATTAACAGACTGATGCAAAGCGATTGAAAGGCAACTAAGGGGCAGATATAAGAGTGATCTTCTCTTCTGCTCCTTTTCAGACTCTTTATTTTTATTTACTGATTTTGACTTTTGAATGAAATAAATAAAAAAAAAAACCTGCCGGGTCCTGCTGATTTTCCAGGGGTTTGCTGCATTCAGCGGCTTTCAGCTCACCTGGTGACTCAACACAGGTGAAGAAGAGGTTGAGTTTTGCTCATACTGAGGAAAGAACATGAACCTTTGTAGTTTTTTTTTTTTTTTTTTGTCTGTGTACCACTTTGGCTTTGTCACCTGCCACGCGGTGCTGCTTTGAACTGCTTTAAGAAATGTTTTCCTCCCGAGTGGGATGAGGAGCAGCGAGCGAATGTCCAACGGGTAGTTTTGAAGGCGTGCTTCCGGGAGCAGCAAGACTTGTCTTAGTAGGTCTTGAGGCAGGTTTTGTTGAAGTCACCTGCGACAGAGAAGGGTCCTTCTGCGTGACCCTGTGTCTGCCAGGTGGAAACATAATGCTGAAGCGTGACAGCTAAGCTAATAATAGCATCGGGAGGGATGCACACTGCTGTGATGATAACAACACTGGGATGTTATCGTCTCAGTGTTATTCATTAATTCTGTTATATCTGTGTCTACTCGTAGCGTAAAAAAAACCCCCCCAAAAAAAAAAACATTTGTTTGAGGTTGGATTACCCCGTAAAGTCTGACTTTGAATTTCCCTAAATCGGATGAGATGGCATAAAAGACGGATTAATGAATGGCTGGAGACGACGATGCGGTTATAAGTCAATCTTGTGAAGGCTGACATTCTGTTTGCTGTGGATGCTTTTTTCATTTTCCCTCGGATTTGACTCATGCTGATAATTTGAGATGGTTTCTTAAAGGAAATAATGGAAAAAAAGGAGCAAAGCGGAGAAACCAAACTGATTTAAAGAACCTGTGGAAATGAATGCCACAGTCAGGTGTAATAATCCAACAATACACACAATAGAAACAAACTCCCATATCTTTCTCTTGGCAATCTTTCACAAAAAAAAACATGTTCCCACAAAGGATTTCATCTCACTGATTTTTTTTTAAATTTTTTTATTGAAAGATAAAGATTTCAAAAGTGTTGCAAAGTGAAAGCAGCATTTAATCAATATAATTTCAGCTCCAATAGTGCAGAGCTGGATAAGAATTGGACTCTGCTGTGAAAATTGTGCATAGAAAAGAAAGACAAAGAAGACAAAAGATGACAGTATTCAGCCGCTCACTACAGCAGCAGTGAAGGAAAAAAAAAAAAAAACTGCACTACTAAATGAACGCTGAACTGATCATTAATAATCTCAAAAGGGCAAGTCTGCGTTTTAGGTTCGTGCGACGCTGCAATACATCAGTTACAACACGTTAATTAATGAATGTGCTAACAAGCTTGAAACTTCAAAATGGGCAATTAGCAAATCCGATGGCCAGATGAAAGTGAGCAAATTCAGCAAGTTTAGCGTGTGAAATTGCTCGCGTAGGCAGATGTTGAAGGGTCAGAATACGACGGTGGAGCCAGCGTCACACATCGATATCGCCTCCATTCATCCACAGTACCAGATGGTGTCCGTTAGTAGTGACGACTAAAGAATGGGAGAGTTTTCACCTTGATAGCGCAGGCAGGAAGTCAGAATACGTACAGTATTTCATTAAGGAAGGCTGACTATCTACTTTTGCTGGTATAGAAGAGTTGTTGCACATTAATTGATTCAAGATTTTTTTTTTTTTTTTGCTTTGAATCCAAGAAAATAAAGTAACAAGGAGATACATACATACATGTAAACATCCTGAGGGGACACACACAGAGCCACACCAAACAGCCATCTCAATATGTCTGCTGCTATTGTAGCCCTGACCTGTTTAAGCCTGGACTCCAGTACACCTCTGTAGGAGTGCTGGGATATCGAGCACATGGAAAACATGCAAACCCCACATAGACAAGCAGAACCAGTCAGACTCTGGAGTACTAACTCAGCTTCATATGTGTCTTTAAATAAAATAACTATAGAAAGTGTCTTGGTATAGAGGCTGTTCCTTTTGATGCAGATGACTTGTCTATATCCAACAGTCATGAGTCATTTTAATGACTTCAATCCATGACATGTTGGATCGTTTCCATGTTCTGCCTGGTGATGGAGTGGCGCTATCGGTGATCTCTGTGATCTTACTGCTTGCTTTTGCTGCAGAAAGGTCAGACGTGTAGATCAATTAGATGAGTGATTAATGATGTGCTGATACTGTAGGCGACAGTCTGAACAATGACTACTGTGCCTGATGAGCACATCAAAAGGAAAATGGTTTGCTGCCAGCTTGTGGCAACTTTCTGCCACTACATCTCTTTTTCTATGGATTTTTTTTTTTCTTTCTTCCCTTTTGCGCCTTTTTCACTGCGGGGCTGACAAAGATATACAGATACGCCAATAATTTGCACAAGGTGTCCACTAAAGGCTGAATACTTTAAAGAGATGCAGTTTTCATTTGATCTTTCACTGATTTTTTTTTTTTGTTGGTTTTTTTTTTGATGCTTTTAATGGAATAAATTCAACATTCACGTCACTGTGTGTTCACACAAGTTCAACTGTGGACCCCACACACTCACACACACATACACACTTGAGGTCAAGCCTCCAGTCCGGCAGTCTGTCACAGATGTGCCCGAGTCGTGTGGCTGGGGGCTAAAAAACAGGCAGCCACTCAGACATGCAGGCCCTCATCTGGCTGAGCAGAAGGCCAGAACTGGGTCAGAGGCAGCACGGACCTGAACACACTCTATCTTACACACACATTTGAATTCATAGGTCACCTTTAAAGGGTTTGTCTGGATGCACAAATAGAGATCCAGCTATGCAATGTTTTACTACGGCTAATGGCATTAACGAGCAATCGCTTGTTTTTGCGTGAAAGTGTGTGCCAAAACACGTGAGTCAGTAGCGTTTCATTCTGTGAATGTCCTTTGATAAATGAGTGTGTGTGTGTGTGTGTGTTGGTGTTTGTGCTGGAGGTGTGATTACAGTCGTGTGGAGGGAGGCAGTCAGCTCAGCACTCCAGGTCCCTTCAGGCCTCGGCATCGTCTGCCATCCCAGTGTGGCTCCGGGCGTTTCTCTTGCAGGGTAAAAAGAAAAAAGAAAAAAAAAAAAGACTCATCGCGATTTTATTTTTTTCCTGGAAATTCAAACACTTCGACTAATGTAAATAAAAAACAAGACCATCTGTCTGTTTGCTCTCCTTTAATGCCATGCTTCCTTTACATGATGTAGAGATTCACCGATCTCTTCAACCTTCACGTCAGATGGTTTAGTGGCTTTTTATTGGTTATTTGGAAACCCTGCTCTCAGGATCAATCACTGCGATGGGCAAATCATTTCTACTTCTCAGAGATAGGGTTTTCTTCATACTCTTGTAGTAAAGGCTGTTATCAACTCAAACAATTTTCTATGATTTTACCGTCGGTTTCAAACAGTCGATATCTCCGGGTTTGTTTAATTTCGTATCTGATGTGAGCGAGCATGTGTTTAACTGCTGCGCACTGATTGCTTACCTTTGTCTCATGCTGAGAGCCTCTTGTCACTCAAACCAGCATTTGGCATGTTCATTTTACAGCACCTATCCACAAACCCTTCTCTAGTTTTGTTTAGTTTTTTCCCCTTTTGGTAGAATTTTTTCATGAGAGAAGAAAGATCTATCGCGCGTTCTGTGGCAGCGATGCATTAATGATCGGTAAACAAAAGAAAATCCTCAGAAATCTTTCATCAAACAACACAGAATTATCTTTTGTGAAATGATTTTACTGAGCGCTAGCAACTAGCTGTTGCAATACCATCACCACCTGGATCAAACAAACTCTTGATCAATGTTTAGAATAACTGGAATATGAGGAACAATTACTACCGAGTGGTGCGGCATCAATAATTCTTCCGTTTTCTCAGGAAAACGGTAATATTTGGGAAAACTATTAATACCTTCATGTGTTTTCATTGATATTGACAAAATTTGGCCTTTGCTGTGTTCCTGTTGACTCATAAGCGTTAGACTGGCTCATTTACATGATCTCCCTGTGTTTGGATTGTGGTTTCTCCAGGCAGTCCTGTTGCAGTTATGCTCTTTGCTGTGATGGACTGGCAACCACTTCGGGGCGTACAGAGCATTCATGTCTAGAAGATGGTTTGATAAAATGACTGTAAAGTGTAGTAAATGCTCCAAAACATAAGAATTTCCAAAAGTATCAAGAAAGTAACTCAAGCTCTTCTTTTAAGCTCATAGTTAGAGCCGGTTCACACCAGTCAGGACCATCTAGTAGTGAAGCTGCTGTGGATTTAGACCTCTGGGAGACGGCACTGAGCTTCTCCTTTTTCACTCTGCATGCAATGACAATTTACCATGTCATTAACATCCTCTCATTTTTAATCACTTTTCTCGCTGTACCTTCCTGCAGAAAGTGAAATTGAATGTTGATGATCTGAGCCTTGTGGTCACAAATTCTTTGCCTTCTTTCTGTCTCTCCTCTAAACCCCAAGTGAACCAGCAGAAAGTCTCTTTTCCTCTGAGCCTGTTCAGGCAGGTTTCTTCATGTTAATAGGGATCTTTTCTCTTTCCATGCTGTCCTGGCTCATGTGGAATAGTTGGGTTTCTGCTATAAAAGTGCCTTAACATAACCACATTATTTTTGGTGCAAAATAAATGCATTTGAATTATTTCATTTAAAAAGTAATGCAGACCTAGCATTAACAAATACTTATAGCTAAAGTAACAAATCAAGATGTGTATTGTAAAAGCAAAATGATCGGTTTTAGCAGCACATAAAAGGGTTTAATGTGGAATTTGAAGCCTCACCATTACTGCTGATACTCCTGAATCATTAAAACGACTTGGGGACATGGGGCCAGTGTCACATCTTACGTAACTACAACCATGTCAGTGCACTTCATCTCAGCCTCCAGCCGATGGCTGCCATATTTCACTTCAAGTGTTTACAAGTACTTGGATGGAGGCGGCCGGAGGCGGGCGCCGCTGCCTCCGACAACGCTCCTTACAACACGCTCCCCTAAAGTTCAGATATTAGCTTCCATGTTACAGCTCTGACAGCTGTCACCGTGCCACATCTGCTACATCTTTGAATTAATCCATATCTTTCTATCATTTTTATCTTTAGTTATCCTATACATCTCAAAAGTTTTAATAAGTTGCTCGGATGCCATGTTGGGAATGAATCAAGATTATCCTCCGTTTTGTTTCTTTCGCCTTTCTCCGCTGCGATTCGGTGCATGGAAGTTGGAAGGATTAAAGGAGAGAGGAAGAAAAAAGTCTGAGCCAAGACATAATGCCTCTTTGAAATCCTCCACACCCCCTGCAGATGACTAATTTTCCTCTTTACTTAAATCCACTCTCCCTCTGTCTTCCTTCCTCTTTTCTTCCCTCCCTATCTCTCCCACGGCGGGTCCCTCTCTTTGCCTTCCAGCCTCCTTGCGTCTCACTGTGCTGCTCTTAATGTTAATGCTAAATCATGTTGACATCGTGTATATGATGTTTGTGTTCCTGTGACTAAGCTGATCTTGCAGGCTGATTTCCTTCATTTTTAGCTGTATGCGAAACGCCGTGCTGCTCAGCGACACTGCTGCGGAATCGGGGTGACACCGAAGACGTCTTCATATGTCCGTGTATTTAATGCAATTATCACCTAAATGTTTTCTCTCTCTGTCAAAAAGGCAGAACGCACTGCATCCGTCAGACAGCTGTGTGCAACTTACCATAATTCAAACTAAAAATAGCCCATGCAGACGGAGCTAATAAATGGCAGCAGCAACGTCTGCCAATGTGAAAAGCTGATTTTCGGAGGGTTTTAGCCTTTATTTCTCCGTCTTGGCAGCCTGTGTGCCGCTTGTTCTTATTGTTCCTTCTGTCCTTCGCCACATCCTCCCGCTCACCTCTCATTCATCCCCCCTCCTCTCCCGTCCTCGCCTTCGCTTCACAGCAACAGTCATAATTGGAGTAGAGACGCACAATACAGTATTGACAGATCCCACCGCAGCAACAATGCACTTGCTGACAAATATCTTTCAAGGACAGCGCGGCTTCACACACACTCAACGCACATGTTACATACTGCACATGATTATCCATATATTTTACTTTCACTATAAAGGGCTGTACGACCGCGTTTACTCATTGTCTATATGAAGCCAGAACAAGTCAATAGGTTCTGACTTAAAAATAAAAGTTCAACTCGTTGCCATGAGAGGATTATAAAGGTCACAACAAAGGCCAAAAGCTCCATTTCCCTTCAGAGCTGGTTTTCAGTGGCTTCTGTAATGTAATTCAGTCCTTATATCATCATAGTTTAAAGGACTTGGTGCTGGGATTTGGATTATTTTGTGCTTTTAAACCAGTCCCTATGGTGCAGTGTTGGAATGGAATAGAATAGAATCCCATACACATGAAAAAAAAAAAAAACCTTAATTCCGTCTATTTTCTTACCAGAGTAGTCTGTATGTGGAAATATGGAAAGTACATTAGAGCAGACTTCCTTGTCCCCTGCAGCAAGATGTGCAGATCTTCTGGAATCAGACCACATGACGTTTGGGAAGCACTATGAAGAGCAAAGAAAGCGATGTATCCACACTGCTCACAATGTCCTCCAGTTTCAACTGAGTCAGTCCCAGGTACCAGGTACTGCTACCCAGTAAGCAACCCAATCAAATGCTGAACCACCCATCCTGTCAAACATTGTTTTCAGTGCTGTTTCCGTCCACATGGGGGTCAAGTGAAGCCTGTTCACACCGACCCTGCTGAACCATAAACACAAACACTCAACTGGTTCACCAATAAAAAGCAAAGAGCTCAAACTTAGAATTCTGGTTTACACTAAATTGCTCATTCCTCCACCAAGCAACAGCTGTAAATGGCTTGGAAAGATGAAATTTCATGGAAATAACGTTTTCCAATCAATACAATACTGTATTTGTCAGTAGATCTACATTCAGGTCGCATTCTGAATTTTGGATTTTGTTTATATTCCCATAGGATAATGTTTTTGTTTGTACCTTCACATGGTCACGTACGACCAGGAAACATCCCTCCAACTACCTCGTTCCCCTCATCACCCATCTTCTCTCCATCCTCCTCCCACTTTGTTGTTTCCCTGACGATCCTCGCAAGATGCTGACCTCCCCGTTTGAGACTGTCGAAGCAGCAAAATCCCTCTTTCTCTGCTTTAGTCAATCTGCCTCTGTCATCCTTTTCTCTCTTCATCCCGTCTCCATCCTGTAGCTCAGCCCCGTTTGATTTGTTTGCCAGCTCAAAGACTGAAGCGCATTTTTAAGAAGGATGGTGGGAAGGCTTTATTTAGCTCATTGCCAGTTTGGTTTTGTTCTTCGGAAACTGAGGAGCGTACTCGGGTTTGTTCATGCTGGAGATGAATTTGGTTGCATGACAAAAGTCAAAATGTTAAAAGGATTATGGTGAACAAGTAAACATTGACATCAGTAACATGGACGGGACGGAAGAAATCATTCAAGCAGGAAGAAAATCACACAATTGAAACTCTTTTGATAAGTTTCCATGATGTTGCAGTGCACAACAAAATTATAGTGTCGGAGGAAATTTATCGCAATGGCTTCGTGGCTTTTGCATTTAGGATGTGGCTTTTGCATCCGTGTGATGGCTTTTGCTTTTGTATAACGGCTTTTCTATTTGTCTCGTGGTTTGATTTTCATGTTGTTGCATTTTGTTTTAGTACTGCAGCTTTTGTGTTCATGTTGTGTGCCATTTGTAGTGTTGCAGCTTGTGTATTGAGGTTGTTGCTTTTGTTTTCAAGTTGTGGCTTTTGTAGTTTTGTTATGCCCTGAATGAATTAACTGATTCAGTGGGGAAAAAAATTGCAAAAACAAAAATATGTGTGATGACTTATGTGCATTTGAAGTTATTCTAACAAGATGTTGTCTTTAATAATTAAGTCAAATTGGTTTTATATTTGAATGAACTTCACAGTCTTTGTTGCGCTTACAAACTGCCACTTGTGCAGTGTTTGAATTGACTTTGGATGTATTAAAGTGTCAATTTTACAAAATATATCAAGAGGGCAGGCTGTGGAAGAAAAATGAACACCATGTGAGAGTAGTGTGTAAATGAACAGGCAACTTCCTGTATAATTTTCTGACAAAGAATGATGACCCTCATATCCATGCATATTGGTTCCATTTCTATTGGTGTTTGTCAGTATAAATAAACGGAGGCCAGTCAAACCCAGCGTGCAGCAACTGACACACGAATGAAAAGTTATGCCTGAACACGCCGCTCTAAATTTAATCAAAGTTAGACTAATAACGAAAAGTGGTTAAATGTTGTGTTTTCACATTTTTCCCCCACACATACATAAAAGGATGAGATCACTGCAAAGGAATCGGTTCCATCCATGATATCCTCACACCTTGTCTTCTTCGCACTTTCATAGGACGCGAGCCAGAAACAGCAGGTCAGTTGACGGAGCGTTTTCCAATCGTAAAGTTTACAGATTGATCAGCCTGCTACTACCAGCTGATGAACTTCCTTCATGGCATGTTGATCAAACAATGGTGTGTGAGCAGTTTAATGTGACTGATAACATCTATGATATGGAATACATGTTTTGTTTCCCGTGTTACTTTGAAATTTGGAGACTCTCTCTTTTCAGGATCCTTGGCTCCTCCTCCTCCTCGTGATATCCAATTGCTGCCCTGATGTGTTTCACCTGTGCTTGAGTGTGACTGTCTTCACCTGCTGGCTGTGGAACCTTTATATTGCTGGTGCTTCTTTCTGATCTTGTTGGTTTGTTTGTCTGTGTTGGTTGCGTTCATGTGTTTTCCATGTTAGACCAACAACAGTGGCATCTTGAGTGTACTTTTCAGCAAACTTTAACGATTAGATGTGTAAAGTACACTTCCCACCAAAACTTTTCAGAAATTGACCATACATTTTCGTTTCAAATAGAGAAAAACTAACTTGGTACCATCCATCCATCTTCTTTTACTATTTATCCAGCTTAAGGTCACCGTTCACTAGAGCTTTTTGAGCAAAGGCAGTGTCCACCCTGGCGGCTGTCACTCAGTTGATGGAGGGTTTGCTCTTTCAATCACATGGTTGTGAACTCCATGTCAACTGCCAAAATGACCTAGGACTTTGAGCCGTAAAACGCGTTGGGACCTTAAAACTGAAATGGCACAATACAAACGTAATTAGTTTAATTGGGTAAGCGAGGTCAACCAAGCTGTCGGCAGTTTGGAGTTGGTTGGATTTGGATCAGAAGCTGTACGAACATCAGACACAGTATAGATCAACCCAGGTCAATCACCTCGTAAAGATTCCATTCTTATGCTCCCACAACTGTTTGTCATTAAAAACGCAAAAGAGGAGTAATTAATTGGGTTGAAAATGAGGTAAAAATGGCAATAAAGTTCTGCTAATCTTAGAGGAAGAGGAGATTTGTTGGGAAGTTACAGGTGTGTGATGTGACAATATTGTACCTCCAGCTCGTCTCCTGTCATTTTGGTTCATTGGTTGTTAATGTGAACTTTGTCCAGGCTACATTCCAGAAATCATCTCAACTGGTCATTTTTGCAGTGACGATGGTATTGCATCCTAAAACACACCGATTAGATTTTTATTGTGTTTTGTCTCAACATCCCCAAGCAAATTGCAGCGTGTGTAATATGCTTGAAGACACATTTTCTGCCTGTTGAGGGTTTTTCTGCCACGGTGACCCCGTAGAGTCGACGACTTCACTGAAACTACACAAACCTGCAATGCTTATTTTCTCTGAACATGACGAGAATGTTCCGTTTGTACACAATTTATCTTCAATATTAACAGCATGATTGCATAATCAGTTATTTAGATAACAGCCATGTAGAAAATAATCTGAGGAATCAGTGCCTGAGACCTCCTTTTCGTCGATTAGGAGTAAACTACTCCTCCTCCTCACTGGTAAAAGCAACTTCGTCAGATTTCCCCTCAGATTTCACCTGCTGGCATCAAGACTGCCAGACGCTGTTTATTGACTCACCAATATATGTTTGTTTATGTATCTATCAATTTTTTCCCCCCGTATTTACTTTTGTTCGATGACCTCCTCCTCTACTTAATTCTCTTGGTTTGTCTCCGTCTTTCAGACGACCGGTCACGATTTATAAACTTAATCAATCTGTCAGTTTGCACACTGTAGCTGACTTTTGTTTTCATCTCACTGTTTGCATTGAATGTATTTTCTTTCTCTTCCCCTGCTGTTTTCTTCTCTCCAACTGCTCCTCGTGTCCTCGCATCACCCCAGGTTTCCCCCCCTTTCACATAATAATCTTCTTTTTATCGTGTTTCCTCCGTCCTTTATTAATTTATTCCTTCATTTTCTTTCCCTTAGTTCCTATTTGTTTTCATATTGGCTGCTCCTCTTCCCTTCATCTGCTCGCGTACTCATATTAACCCCTTCCTTTGCCTTGTTTTTCCCCTTTGCATTTGCTCTCTCCTCCTCCTCCTCCTGCCGTCTTCTTCTTGTGCTCCTCTTTCCCTCCAAACATCTTTATTCTTTTCATTTTCTCTCCTAATCACAGCGCCACCTCCCTCACTCACTGTCAGACCTCTCTTCTCATTTAAATGCCCCCTCCCCTCTCTGCCCCTCACCTCTTCCATCTCAAGTTATTTTCCTGCTGAAACTATTTTTTTTCTGACAAATAACTACAGCAACCACATAATGACTCTGAAAGTATTCAGCAGAATCAAAAAGCGCAGTCGTGGTTACTAGAGCTCTGCAGCCTTTGTTTCCTCCCACGCAGACTTTACATGAAGCCCAAGATAACAAATCTTCTGTAAATAAACAGAAAAGTGTTTCTGTGGTGACATTTCTAACCTCCGCCTCACCTCTCTGCAGTCTCACAAGAGGGTTAAAGCCTCTAAAAGGCAGGACTTCATTCATGATTGAAGGGTGTGGTCTGATTAGGACGGACAGCAGAGATCTCACGTTGAGAAATTGGGCTTTCTTTGCAGTTTCAGCTTTTTAGGAGAATCATGTCTTCAAGATGTTCTTACCAAGGTATGGTTTACACTGGAGAATACGTGTTACGTGTATAACTGATGATGCCATCAAAAACCAAATGTCAAAAATATCAGCATATGCTGTATAGTATATTGTAAAAAAAAAACAACAAAAAAACAAGAAAATAACATAGTATGTTCTACAGTTCTGACAAAAAGAAGTATACTCCATGATACTGTCAAAAATCTCATGTTATAACATTGAGTACAACAGAAAAAATATGGAATATAGATATACTGTCTAGATCTGTAAAATAAAGGATGGAGCGGCTTCATACTGTAAAGCACAAAATGAAAACAGCAGTACATTGGCTAGTTGGGACAAAAAACATACTATATATAATATTGTCATAAAAATGAAAATATTGTATGATACTAGAAAAAATGCCATGTATACTGTGTAGTGCAGTAATAAAAGCTTGATATATTGCTAGTTTCCACCAAACAAATCATGTTAAACAGTTTATGACGGGGAAAAATAAATATGGTATGTTGTATATGTTCTATGCTATTGCTGTGTATACTGTCAATAAACTTGCGTACCATGCTATAAAGACCATGCTGTGTGAAACTATAAACAATACTTATAATGTACAGCATGGACACAAAACTGTGATATACTATAATATATGACTTGATAAACTACATGGCTATAAAAAAAACATCCACAATAATGGAGAGATTTCAAAGGGTACGTTGCATGAGACCGTCTCACCTGCCATTGTGCTGTCAAACATAGGAAGGCGTATAGTTACAATCATTTAAAAAGAAAGTTCCTCCTTGTGCTTGAGCCTCTTCGTGCCAGCGCCTGTGGTCCCAGAGGTCCAGTCCGTGGCCCCATCAGTCTGAATCTCGCTGATTGCGTTGTTGTTGTTTACCTTTGTTTTCGTCTCCTAACCCCGACCGCTCAAGGCAGATGGCCGCCCACCTCTCCTCTTAAAGGCTTCTTCCTGTTAAAGACGGAGTTTCCGCTCCCCTGCGGCTCGTGTTTGTTTTCCTAAAGGTTGTTTGTAATACTCACCCTCATTCAGATCAACTGGCTGTTTAATACGGCAATAAATCTGAACTGAATTCATTATTTTCCAAGTGGATGCGTATTTTACATTAACCTGATGACTCTCACTTTTTTCGGCTGCAAATTGTTCTGTTTTGTTCTCCTGTTAACTGTGAACGTCGTCAGACTATTGATGGCAGGAAGGCAGATCAGAACGGATTTCTCCTAGCTTCAGAGCTGGAAAACACAGCTTGTGAGTCTTAAAATTGTGCTGTGTCACTGCTGTTTGATCATAAAATCCATTCATGCAACATATTTTATAGGTTTATGTGTGAATTAAAACAGAGTAGATTATTAGACTGTTAAATAATTTTATGCATCTATTTTGTATTAAAAAGTATAAAAACAATTTTAAGCCATGATAGCTCACTTGCCCTACAATAATGCAGTTTATCTATAGAAGAGTTGACTTTTTTTGTTTCTTCAATAAAGAAAACTGCAACTTGCACCGCTTAAAGCCGATTTAGATTTTTTTTTTTTTTTTTCTGTTTGTCAAAGAATTGTTAGAAATATACAGAATCTACTCAAACAACGCCCAACAGTTCATTTTGTTCCACTTGAGTACAGTCCGAGTGGACTGGACTGTCACGTGCAGGCAGGCAAACATATGCACACTCAAATATGAATATGAGAGCATGCACAGATGTAAATACTGGATACATGAAGATCAGTGTGTACTCGGGCTCATTAGGCACATGCGTGGACATATGCAAAGACACACACACACACACATACACTCAAGTCATTTGACATTTGCATAGCCTGTGCAAACGTGCTAATTTAATGCTTCTTCTGACATATCTTTGTTTAAGTTGTGCCAAATAAGGATCTAAATATGAGGAAATTAAGTAGAAATGGCCTGAATATTCACAATTCACATGAATGCCAACAGGAGTGTGTCCCTGTTTTGTTTTGTTTTGGCTCCTGGTAATATTTTGCCTATTGCATGTTACATGATCATATTACAAGATAGATGCAATGTCATTAAAAAATGCACTATTTTGTGCTAACAGAGTATATTTTTGTCCCTATTAAATATTTGATTCGTTTTCAGAAATGGGGATTCTTGAAGTGAGAAGCTTGATTAGTTCCATTCATTAGGAGTGTGCTCTCATGGGGGCAGGAGTCGTTTTCCAGCCAGCGGGCAGGATACAACCCGGTCAATAATCGATCACAGGGCTAAAATAGAGGGACCATCAATCAAATGAAGACAGAGGTGTGTCAAACATCTGGCCCGCAGGCCAAAACATGGCCGCCAGTGAGTTCAAACCAGCCAGCAGACAAAGCTTTTACCTCCAGTTTATGGCAAAAAACAAACGGGTGCTGCTGATTTATTCAAAGACAACGTAACCGAATACTGACACTTAGCAAAAATAATCAGCCAGGCGCCGATAAATACCTTATTGATCAGATTGCAATGTCATTCTGTGATTTCTGAAAACGTGCATGCTAAAGGCTGCAGAAATCATTGAAAAGTTGAGGGAGCATTTGAGATCTGTTTGCTGATTTGAAACATGGAACCCTCTTAAAGCAGAAATTCACGACTATCTTAGAACTTCTGGATGAAATTGTCGATAAGGAGGGAAAAAATGCAGACAGCAAATGTCACACATTCATCCAAAGAGCCGTGTCTTCATGTGGGTAAAATTAAAAAAAAATTGCTTGTATAGGTGTTATGCAAACAAATCTAATCAAATGTGGAAATTTCCATAATGTACATATATTCGCTTCACAAAACGAAAAGACAGTATTTTGAGCTCTTGCTAACCACTGCAGGAGCAACTCATAGTCATACAAACGGTAGTAGAGGTTCATTTAATAGATGGAAATCCCTGAAAAAAAGCATGCAGTCCTCCATGCCGCAGACGGAGGAGCTCGCTCTCCCTCATTACCACAGTGCTGGTGCCTGCGGTCCATTGATGTAGAAACCCCTCATTTCAATGCTATCACTCACACGTGGAGATCAATGCACAGCTGGCTATATATAGCCCTGCTCGAGTATTGGATTTCCCTGGCAGGGAGCTAAAAATAGAGTGAGGGGCGAGAGAGGGAGCGGGGGCGAGAGGAACCCCAAAGGAATAAGACAAACAGCGTAGGATGAAAGGAGGAGGAGAAAGAGGATCTATATGGACTCTGCACACTGTATGCAGCTTATATTTTACCTGCTTTTGCCCTTTGAAGTTGTACTGCTGTTCGGTTTGTGTTCTCAATGAACTACTTAGATTAAATAATAGTAGAATCCTCAAATTTTTTTTTTTTTTTTTAACCTCAACATCTTTTTTGATGTGCTGTTTTTATTGGAGACAAATGACAGTGTTGCACTTCACTGCTGTTGAACAATTCAGTAAAGGGGGGAGGGGGGAGGGGTGGTGGTGCTGAATTGCATTTGTGGATCAGTGCCCACTTCTTCCTTCAGCATCTCGGTGCCAAGGGAGTTTTACTTCAGTTACTCCACAGTGGAGCTCCTAAAGGATGCCTCAGGCACAAGTAGTAGGTTTCCGTGTCCACTGGGAGTTTTTTTTTTTTTTTTTTTTTTTTTTCGGTTG
>OMNM01039470.1:19312-38423 GCA_900302745.1 Parablennius parvicornis | reverse complement strand
GTCTATCTTAGCCTACATGTGTACACAAATTCACCTTTGTTTTAATAAGAGTGATTAACTCTGTATTGGTCTCGGAGGAGTTGCAATGTTACACAAATTCTGCTCCAAAAAAGGCAAAAGATCAAAGAAGAGACCCCGGATTTTATTGAAAGTTTCAGGTTTTCCCCATACATTATATAATATTTTTTTCAGGTGTGCAGTAAGACATCAGTTCATTTATCCAGTGTCTTGTTGTCGGCAGCTCTTCAGATTTCCACTGAGTTAGCATACATTTCTTTGCTGCAATACTTGCAAGTAGGAAAAATATTGTTTGTATTGGGATGGGTTAACAGGGTTCATGTCCCCC
Organism: Parablennius parvicornis; assembly: GCA_900302745.1. Taxonomy (NCBI): domain Eukaryota; kingdom Metazoa; phylum Chordata; class Actinopteri; order Blenniiformes; family Blenniidae; genus Parablennius; species Parablennius parvicornis. Next base: position 38,077 of record OMNM01039470.1, on the reverse strand, counting down.
AATATCCAAATTTTTGGCGAGTGGTGAGTGGTGCGTTCAGGTGCTCATTTACATGTCAGAAGCCCGACTGCTGAAATGTGAACGAGCTGCGGGGCTCTTACAGTAGCGATGTTACATGATAAATATGATTAAAATATGACTGATAGTCATTAGCGAGCTGGAATACAAATTCCTAGCGCACATCACTGCCGAAGTTTTGACAGGATGATCTGCACTGCCGAACCAATTTTGTTCTCCCAGAAGGAGCTGGCCAAACAAAATAACATAATTTTGTTCAACTAGCTCAGTTCTGGACGAACTACTTATGGAGTATGAATTGGCCTTAAGTCTTTGTTTATGAAAAATTACAATGTTGACTTCAAAATGGATATTAAGTGTTTAGCTATGCTAGGCGTGACCTGGCTTTCAAAATAAAAGGCACAAATATTTTCAAAATAACAGTCTGTTTCTTAAAAACTATAACTGAAAGCTTAAAAATGTATAGTTAGGAATTAGGTGGATTTGAGCTTGGCTTTTGAAGTAAAAGCCCCCCACATTTTTCAAAATAAAAGTCCTTTTTTGTTAAAATCATCAAAATTTATATTTTATCAATATTTAAATGTGCCAGAGGCCATGATTGGGCCAGAAATCATGACTGGGCCAGAAGACATGATGGGGCAGACCCCGAAGGGCCAGAGCCCAAGGTCCCAACCAACGCTGCTTGCAGCTTTAATGTTCTCTTGTATTGCCTTACTTGAGTCATTACACAGAAGTGTGGGCTAACACATGTACAGTATGAGCGATATAATGCAATTCAAATCATCCACAGAGGTAAAATTTGAGAACATACCAATAGTTACAATAGTTAAAAACTTACATGAATTATAGAACTACAGACATTGCTAATTATGTGTAAAGCCAAATACAGATTTACCAGAAAACCTGCAACTGTTATAGTGTTTACTTTAGGAGATAAAAATTATGGGAAAAGATTTTATTTTTAACATCAAGTTTCCCAGACTAATTTGAAACAAATGTGCATTTCAGTTATTGGAGTAGAAATATGGAATTCCAACTACAGGAGTTCAAAGGTTGTACAGATACTCAGCAATTGAAAAACATGTACAGATGCCATGGACTTGAAATTTAAAGTGGATGTTAACGATCAATTGTTTTTGAGTTTGTAAACTTGTTCTGCATGGGCTTGTGTTGAATAATTTTAAGTTAAATCTTTATGTAATCTGCCATTTTCAGTCACCATCTTACTTAGACTATAATTTCTATTTTACCATGTACTGTGACCATCTTGATTTTAGTGACACTTGAAACAAAAGGTTTTGATATGTTAATAAGGAAGTGGCTGCAGCCAGGCAAAACCTTGAGTGTTAGCAGGATAAGCAGAGAGGACAGGAGAAGATGAGAGGACAGTGTCATTGGTCAAGGGTCATGGCAGGCGGACCACAGGAGGGTCCCGGATGGGAGAAGCCCACCTCTGTGGTTTAAAATAGTGTTTCTCTGTGAACTTCCTCTTTCATCATCCTAAATGTTGGGGAGCACTGATCAGTGCCTGCGTGAATCTGCTGTGTGTGGTAAGAATACTTTGTTAAACAAATAATTGTTAAAGGCTTAACTATCTCTGTTGTTCTTAGTTCGCCACAGTTTTTAACATGCAGAATAGTTTAATCCTTAAAAATCTAACAATTTGGTGATCTCCGATACTGAGCTATTGTCTTTGGCTGGAATGTTGGACCAAAGGCAAAATTCGAGGGTGGGGTGGGGTTCCGACATGATTGGGCCCACTGCCATGGGTGAGCAGAACATTAATTCTGACCTGTTGTGGGAAGTATCTGGAATCTTCACCTTAAATTTAAATGTTAAATGAGTAAAAAAAATTGGAAAATTTTGATTTCTTGCATTTGTTTTTATGGGCTAGTGGGGTTCTGTATCTTCTGCCTGATGGCAGCAGAGAGAAGGAGTGATGCAGGGGGTGAGTGATGTCATCAGTGATGAGGGTTGCTTTCCTCTGCACTGATCGCCTGTACAGATCAAAGAGTGGGGTCTGAGAGGTTTGGGTGATCTTACTGGCCTGAAGGGTGCTCCAGGTAGGAGGTTCAACAAAGCCCGAGGCTATCACTGAATTCTGACTTCACTTACTCTGATATGGGAAACTCTGGCTATCCGGTTCCAGAACAGCTGATCTGAAGAAGTTCAACCAATTCCAACTATGTTCAACTGGAGTTGCGTACGTGCACAACCAGGATAAAAAGCCATCATCAATGGAGCCCCGACACCATGAGTCACTATGGCAACAGACCGAAAACCAACATATTTTGCCATAAAAGCTTCCAGTGCTGCAGCAGCGGAGGAGAAAGAGACGGCAGGGAGAAAGTTGCTGCATGAGTCAATATATAAGTTTGAATGATCTATCTACTCCATTGACATAAAATTTAACTTAAGATTCCAGCATACAGGTAGATATAGTAAATAAGTGTAAAATCTGAGAAACACCTAAATTTCATTTAGGTGTTTCTCTTTCTTGTTGCTTTTGTTGTTTTTATTCATGTGAAGCACTTTGCGATACAAAGCTGTATGAAAAGTACTTTATAAATAAAGTATGATTTATTTGATTTTGATTTGCAATCCAAACAGGAGAAAGGTGAATTTGAAGGAGCTAAAAATGAAATTAAAACCATAATTCGGAATGAAAAGGCATACATTCATATATCCCATGATTGCATCTCACTTTGATTTTAATTTTAGAATTTAAATTAATGTAGGCCATTAAAAAACAATAATTTAGTAGCTACTTCAAGTAGTAATTTAAACCCCTAAGAAAATGTTGTTTGTGGTGGAGTCATTTAAAATGTGAAAATGTGTCCATCAACACTCAATAAAATAATAAAACACTGAAATTAGTACACAAACATACATATATTTCTTTATTTATAACCCCCCAATAAATAAAAAAATAAACAGTTGTTTCAGTGCGAGGGTGACTTTTCTAAACGCTACACTGTTGCTTTACCAATATTATTTTTCAAAACCATCATTTTGCAAAAAAACGTGATGCTGTGCATAAAATGCGCTCTGATGTGGCACACGGGTCAATTAGGGAAGGAATTTCCCCAATGAATAATTAATACAGTGCACGTCCATGGTGTGCATTTCGTTATATATGGCCAGAGAATTACCTCCAGGTAAATAATCTATCTGACGAGAAATAAAAAGATATTCCTCAAAAAAAAACAGGACGTCTAATTGTGGTCTGAAGATTCTATCCCCTCATAAGGCATTTTCAACCAATTGAGCTTCAATATCATCGCATTCGGGAGAAATGGACAATCTATGTGGAACAGCTTTCTTGGTGTGGGAGGAGATGGGTAGAAACTACAGATTTCTTATAGTGAACCTGCCAGCGAGCAGGTAATGTTCAGAGAGTCTGTTGCCATGGTGACTGACTCCAAAGTTTCAGTTACCTCTCTTTCTGAAATGGAAAACTCAGAATTTCCCTCATTTCAGGCTCAACATACTCAGATCTTTCACATATTCCGCTTTCTGGAACAGGGCCCTGGTTTACTATTCTGATGAGTTTTGTTTTGTGCTTAAGGGTGAGAAAGTTAAAAAATATTGTATGTGAGGACAGATTCAATGGGTGTACTAACGATAAAATGTCCTTGTTAATATTAAAAGATCTCAGCTTTCTGAGGAGGTGGAGGCGCTGTTGTGCCTTTTCCAAAACAGAGCCTGTATGATGTAGTATGATGTCCAAAGGACAGTTTGCTGTTTATTTATGTCAAGTTAAGTATTTATGTTAAGTATTTAAAACAGTCCACCTGCTCCAACTCCTGGTCATGGATGAGAAGGGGCTGGAAAAGATCCACTGAGCCGTCCCTCCCTGCAGCTCCACAACATATCTCCGTGGTTTTGGAGATATTGAGCTCTAATGAGCGCTGCTCATATTCACAAACCAAAGCGTGGACTTCCTGCTGGTATTGTGCCAGGGCATGTGCGTCTTTGAGGTGTTCCACCAAAGCCATATTGTCAGCGTACTTTAGAAAGGACATTCCTACTCTGTGACAGAAGATGTTGTTAGTGTACACAGAGAAGAGAACGGGTGACAGCACACTGCTGTGGGGAAGTCCAGTCTTCAACACAATTTGGCTTGACCTGACACCGTTCAGGAGCACATGCTGTGGTCGTTACAAAAAAACTCCCTGATCCATAAAATCAGTGTTGTGTGAATTAGCAGTGATGAAAGATATTGTAACAAAATGTTATTGTTTACAGTGCAAAAAAGGCTGACGAAAAGTCCATGAATAAAATTCTTGTGTGATGATGTGTAGAATCCTGTTGCTTGGTAATTCGGTCTAAAAGCGTGAGGCTTGCATCCTCTGTGCCATGCTTAGCTCTGTATGCGAACTGGAGCGGATCTAATTTGTCGGACAGTTCAGATATCAGTTGGTCAGCCGCAACCCTCTCCATGCACTTGCAATGGACTGAGGTCAGAGCTATTGTTTGTAGTCCTGCAGGTCTTTGGGTCTGGCCTTTTTGGGAAGGGGGATGATGGTTGATTCCTTCCACTGTGCTGGCACTGTGCTGGAGTCCAGGTGGAGCAGGAACAGCCTGGTGAACACTTTGCTGAGCTGGGTGGAGCGCTCCTTGAGCACCCGGCCTCTGAGCCTTGTTAGGATTTATTCTGCAAAGGATGGTGGTTGCCGCCTGTTCATCAATGGTGAGGTGTTGGAAAAGTGGGCTGTGGGTGTCCAGGCTCCATGTTGATGTTGTGCCGGTGTTATTGAAACGAGTGAAGAGGATGTTAAGCTGTTCCGCATGAGAGGCAGGATCTGGACAGTCAACCATTTCAGGTTTGGATGTTCTTCCCATTATGGTGTTCAGGCCCCGCCATGCCTCCCGTGCATTCCCCTATGTTAATTTCCTCTCCACTGCATCTTTGTACTTTAGACTCCTGAATCTTTTCTCTAGTTCCTTTACTCTATCTTTGTCAACCTGGAGAAACGCTCTTTTGTTCCCCTTTAGACAGTTTTTCATGTCCTATGTAACCCACCTCTTATTGTTTGGGTATATTGTTACTTGTTTTGTAAAGGGGACACTTCCTCACAGAACATGATGTGTGAGGTAAGGACGTCAGAAAGCATATCAGGATCACTCCCACAGTCATTGAAAAACAAATGCCAGTTTGTTAGCTCGAAACAGCCCTTTAAGGTCTCAGATGTCTCCTGATGGTTTTTGTGACACGCTTCTCTGTTTTTACCTGTGATTTTGGTAGCAGTATGATCACGTTGTGGTCTGACAGTCCGAGCGGAGGTCATAGCTTTGAGACATACTTCAGGAATAGTACCAAAACACATGTTCAGTATGTTCTGTCCCCTTGTTGCTGTGGTCACATATTGTTCAAGACTGGGAAGGTGTGTGGAGATGTCACACCTGTTAAAATCGCGGAGTATGAACACTGGCTGCTCCCCTGTTTGGGTGACAGCATTGTTGTAGCTCTCTGTTATGTGCTCTGCAGCTAGATTGTATTCCGGACCGGGAACATACACTAAAATGAGTGTTATTTGTGTGAATTTTCTGGGCAGATAATGTGGTCTGAAGGACAATGTTATCAGTTTGTTATGTTTGCAACACTCCGTCTCTTTCACCGTATAGTTGGTAGCCCATGATTTGTTTACAGCCATGCAGACTCTGCCCCCGATCGACTTCCGTGTTTTGACAGCGTCTCTGTCAAAATGAATAATGTTATATCCAGCCTACTCAAAGTCCACATCTCCTGTAAGCCTAGTCTCTGTGAAGCAAAGGAGACTGGTCCGTTTGTAATCAGAATCGGACTTTAATAGCGCCGAACATTCATCTGTCTTATTGCGGAGCGATCGTGCGCAGGTTGTTAGCCAGTAAAGGTAGCGACATCCCCTTCTCTTTAACCTGTTGCATATCCCTCCTCTGGAACCTCTCTTCCTTCGTATCTGCTTTTGCCCTTGCCCGCGATATAACTCCAGGGGTAAACTCCAGAGGAGCATCTCCTCTGGCTTTGATGCCATTCCATGGAGCTGCAGCAGAAGGTCCTGGGAGTAGATGTGCTTTCCCTGTTTGGCAGAGGCTGGACTTGCCGGCGTTTCCATACAATGTCCATTTACGTGCCAAGAGATCAAAAAGCAGAATTATGGCCAAATGAAGCACTGTTTCATCCCACATCATGTAAAAATGCACAAGTGAGCACAATGCCCCAGAATTAATACACAAAAGGTCGAAAATCCATACTTAGACAAGCCATGCCAGGAGTCACCTTCCTCGTGGAACAGCGCCCCCTTTGACCAAAGCCCTGAGAAATCAATTGTGTGTGAATATTAACTGGCTGTGATGGAGAAGTCGAGTGTGAGTGAGATTTGTTTTGTTTAAAATGATTGCAAAATAAACAGTCTCCATTTACTAATGTTAAAATGAAAACCTTAAGATTGTAAACTGTGTGAGAGTGATTTTCAAAGTATTTTTATTTTTTGTTTTTTTGTTTCTTTGTTTTTTAATGTGTGGGGTAAACTCAGTGTAAACTCTTAGAACGTGATGTGGCCAGCTGATTTAGTATTAGGAAAATGTGAATGCGATGTTTGTCCTCAAAAGGGAGGCAAATTTGATATGACAAATGATGTAAACGTGATGTAATGAAATCCCAAAGACTTACTTACATAATAGTAAAAGTAGTTAAGGTTAAATTAAAATGTCTTAGAGCTGTAAGACACAGACAGGCCACGTTAGGTGTGAAGAGGGATGCCTTAACATGTTGATATGTGTATGCCAGAGAGAGAAATATGCTTGAAACTTTTTTTTGTTTTGTTTTTGACTGTGATAAAAGATTTCTGTTTTTCAGTGATCATTGGAACTTCAATACTACATACATCTGTAATTAGATTATAAAATGCAGTCTAAAAATGCTTGTTTTGAAAAACAAATGGGGTAATTTGTAAAGGTATGGTTAACATTTTGGAAACTCAGTGGTAAAATTGGATTGAAACTATCAAAGTAGTGGTGAACTCAGTAATTATTGGATATTTATGCTGAGATAAAATGTATCGATTAGAACAACAATTGGATGATTTGAATATGGATCAAAAAAAGACTTTTGTTTGTGGATTTGAATGACTGTGTGTGTAAGACTGCAGCTCTGTCAAGCTGCTGAGGTGATAACAACTGTACTGGTACGCAATCTAAGGAGAGAATGTGAGTTGGTCACTGACCACATTGTTATTTGGAAACTGTAAAAGTATTTGATTAATGCTTGTTTTTTCTTTGAGTTTTTGTTTTAATATTGTGAACTCACAATGGCGACTTCGATCCACAGTCCCAATCCCCACTCTGCTCCTGCGACACAGACTCCAGATGTGGATTTCACTGGAACGCTAAGTACATGTATGTAAAGTAAGGGAGACTGTACGTATTGGAGATTTTGTCAAGTTTGGCGAGTACTGTGTTGTGTTTTTTTCTGCCCTGTTGTTACTATACAGAACAGGAGATGTGGCTTTGAGAGCAGTTGACACACAATGGAACAGAGAGAGAGCTGGTATCAAGGAGGAGGAACTGCGGCCGTGGAGCGGAGTATCGAGACTCTGGAGATAGTGATTGGTCTGGGGACGAGGAAACTTCGGATGAGATGACGACATGCTGTGATGTGATGTGAACTGGATAGAGAATTTGAAGGTTGGATTGTGAACACTCACAGAAGGGAAGCAGACACACATATACAGTATAAAGTGGTGATGATCTACTGAGAAAATAAACTTTTAGATTGTTTTGACATTTAACTTTAGCTTGGATAAATTTTTTAATGATGAAATTAGATTTCCATATACATGATTAAACGTTTAACTGAATGATTAAATGATAGTAAGAACTAAGACACTACTATAGAGATAAAATTATGATATGTTATATTGAGCCATGTCTCAACAAGAGGGAAGGTTCATATCATAAATAAGGTATTTGCAACAATTAGATTTTCAAATTAAATTAAAACTTTTAGAAGGAACTTTTAGAATGATCAGGTCAGATAATGGAATTTTTTTTAGAGAACTGATTTTAACACATTGGTGTAGATTTGGTTGAATTAAACGGATGCAGTGATAAAATAGTTAATAAATTATTTTTGAGTTGTAAATCTCAATCAGTAAGGTTTAGCAACAATGAAAAATAGAACATTTGAAATAAAACTTAGGAAAAGTATGGAAATTAATCAATAATGGACAATTAGACAGAGAAGCTTCTAATTATTTTTATTATGAACTTGAACTACAAGAGCAGAGAAAATTAGATGGAAAACTAGTCACATTATAAGAGACATGTTGAAAATTCTACAATTTAGTGATTGAGTATATATTCTATAGGAAAAGATAGATGTGGGAATAATGTTGAATGAAAATAAGTGGATATATAATCAGTTTGACTGTCTTATAGGTGTAGAATTAATGTTGGGGACAGAGCCATTCCCAGTGAATTTAAATAATGGTAATAACAATAAAGATGCATCCTAAAAGTGTTGACCCCTCTCCTCCTGCTGGTTGGAATCCAGTTTCATGGGAGACTCGTGGATGCAGGAAATGAGAAACGAAGTGCACAGCGTTGAAACAGTGATGCTTTTATGTGAAAGTAGAGTAAAAGATAAATTGAGAAATATTTTATTAAATTAAAGAGAAAAATATATCACGTTTTTGTATAAGAGGGGGATGGTGATAGTTGAATAGATAAAATAACAGTTAGGGAGATGATTAGAGTTAAAAGATAATATGCATAACATATTAGATAATGGGTAATTTAATAATGACGGTATATGAATAAATTTTGGTAATCTCAGGGACATTTTTGATAATAAGGCAAAAAAATTTTCAAATTGGATAATTTAGGTATTGAGTAATTGGTCAATAAATAAAACATGTGTTGGACTGTCTAATGATCTGATGTGAGATGTTCTAGATGGACCAGAAGGAGAGACTGAAGTTGATGACACCACCTACATCAACTTAAGCTGCAGTGGCTCGTGAAGAAAGAGTTTAGGTTTTGTTTATTTTTCAGCGACAGTATTGACATCCAGGAAGAGGCCGTTTTAATGATTTTTAGATAAATTTAGGACTTGGCCGTGGATCCCTGAAGTGAAAGAACAATGGCTCTCAGCAAGATCTTTGTGAAGCTCTGGGAGAAGATGTCTTGGAAAGGGCATGGAGATGAGAAGCAAAATTGACATCCTCAAGCCTCTTCTGACCAGCCCCCCAAGGAATCCCAGGATGAACTTGACAATAAAAACTGTGATGCATCTGATTAAAATGTATCATAATGAATGTGAAGATGATGATGATGGTGCAAAAGGGGGTGATAATGATGAGGGGATGTACTTTTTGTTTGTTATTTGTAGTGTTAACATTTTAGTTGTTTGTGTTGACACATAACATGTGGCAAAAGGAGGATTGTTGAATAAATCTAAGTTAAATCCTTATGTAAACTACTGAAACTCAACCATATGTGATATAGACCATAGTTGGGCTTTTTTCCCCAAGAAAAAAGAAAGTGAAAGTATAAATAAATAAATATATAATCAAAGAAACAAACAAATAAATAAATAATTCAATAGGGAATTGATTTACGCTTTTCATATGCTCAAATCAATCTGTGAATGGCAATTTCCGGGTATTTTGGTATAAATAGTACAAGGAACCAAAAGACGAAAGGACTTTACACGACGAACATTGACATCTGAATTAACTGGACCAGTTTGTGTTTCCATGAATATGTCATATACATCCAGCTAAATGGACAACTTCCTGTAAAATCACAATGAAATGTTTTCAATCTCACCTCCCTCCTCCTCCTCCTTCCACCCTCCTCCTCACTTTCCTCTCTTCTCTTCCCTACTTCTCAACCCACCTTCTCCTTCCTCCTCTTCTTCCCTCCTCCTCCTCATCTCCCTTCCTCTTCTCCATCGTCCTTCTCTTCCCCCTCTTCCTCCCTCCCCCTTGTCCTCTTCATCCTTCCTTCTCCTCCACCTCCTCCTCCTCCTCTGGGATGTATTTGTTTACGGCACAGCTCCTCCCCTGATGCCAGTGTGGTACTTTGGCTGTTTCCCCTGTGTCTCCTCTTCATCCTCGGCCATCACACTGCAGCTAGTGTTTCGGGCCGGCCTTTCTGTCGCCAACAAAGCATCTCCTCTCTTTGTTGGGCCTCCTTTTGGAGGCAGGGGGCCGGCCTCCAACCTAATTGTGCATTCGTTAGCATTCGCCTGCCACAGCTTCACAACTTAACTCCTTAAACTGTAGATGGAGTGTAGACTGTGTGTGTGTGTGTGTGCGTGTGTGTGTGTGTGTGTGTGTGTCTACCTCACATTTTGCAGGTCCCTGGTTTGATATATGACATGAGTATTTGTTCCTGTATGTCTCTGAAGAAAGAAGTGAAGAACATTTTCAATGTATTTATATTCCAATCAGGTTTTTTTCTGCTTGTAAAAGCTGACTTCCAGATATAGAATTCACCTGCTGACAACAAGGTGGACATGATTAAAGATGAACACATACCAGAGGTTTCTACTAACTTGTGTCTGATTTCTTTCTAATTGTGGCCAGAAAACCTTTAACTCAAACAGCAAAACTTCCTGTGTTGTGCTGCTTTCACTGTTATGTAAAAAAACTAAAAATAACAAACAAAAAAAACCATATATATATATATATAAAATATACATATATAAGGCTGAGTCTCTGTACATCACTAGTTAACACAACAGTTAACTGATCTTTTAGGAATATTAGCATAAAGGAAGATCAGAATATCATAAATCATCTTGTAGGAAACATGTATGATGTCTAACTTCACTTAGTTCCCTTTATACAACACTTTTAAGTGAGAACTTTTGTGTTTTGTGTGTCCATATACACGACAACAGTTTTCGCTCCCACTGAAAATGCAACTTTTTGAAAACGGCTCCCAAAGTGGAACTTCATGAAAATGGTTCGACTTGGTTTCCATGGAAACAGGACGAAAATGCAAGTTTTCCGAAATGCTGCTACTGCTGCATGCGCACCGTGGCCATAGTAAGTAGCAGTTCTGCACATGCTCAGTAGATAGACAATAACAATAATGTTTAATCCAGAGTGTCATGACTCCTAGTCCATCTTCACTTGGGACTTGTTTTATAGTTGACAATCTCCATAGTAACAGTCGAACTTGGTCATGTGTCCATACCAGGAGTCGGCAACCTTCAACACTCAGATACACTTGTACCCGTTTCCCATTGAACAGAAAACACTAGGAGCCACAAAACCCTCTTGACATAAAAATTAAGATAACACTCCATATATCGATTTTAACCACACTGCTATGTAAAAATACTGAGGGATGGCAGATTAAAAATAAAAAAAACAAACAATATAGAATTTTTTAGTTTACTACAGTTCGAGCCAGTGCACAGAAGCACCCAATGAGCACATTCCCAGATCTGTCTGCTGAGACGTACCAATGCTGCAGCGGATGGGATCCCCACATCAGATTCCAGGGCACGAAACAGGGGAGGTTGGTACCCTAAAACACACTTGAAGGGGAAGAGCTGCGTGGAGACACAGGGGAGAGAGTTATGGGCAAACTCCACCCAAACGAGGTGTCTGGCCCAGGAGGAGGGCCTCTGGGAGGCCTGGTTGAGGAGAGATTCACCCGGGCTCCAAGTAGTTCACCAAAAGCTTTCCAGAACCGGGAGACTGTGTATCCAGAACACCTGAAGGAGCAAGACTTCCGCCGTCTCCTTGGCCGAGGAGAGCTTAGACAAGCCGATGAAGTAGACCATCTTAGAAAAACAGGTAACTACAGTGAGGATGACAGTGTTACCTTCAGACCAGTGACGAAATCGATAGCAATGTCGGACCAGGGGTGCCGGAGCAAAGGCAGCGGCTGAAGCAGACCAGAAACTGGACGATGCTATGCCTTATGTTGGACGTAAACAGGGTAGGCGGCCACGTATTCCCAAACGACGTGGGCCATGTCCAGCCACCAGAACCACTGCTTGGGCACAAACAAGGCCCTTCTGGCCCCCGGATGGCAGGAGACACTATCTGCGTGGGCCCAATGGACCACAAAGGATCTGAGGGACTCAGGCACAAATAGGCGGTTAGGTGGCCATCCCTGAGGACTCTGCTGGCCCCTAAGCACCTAGTCGACCCTCTCCTCGATGTCCCAGGTCACAGCTCCCACTGACACGGAGTCAGGCAGGATAGTATCCAGAACCTTGGGACTGGAGGTGGGCTCGAACAGATGAGAGAGCGCATCGGGCTTGACAGTCTTAGAATCTAGATGAGCCAACAGTGAGATATTGAAGCAGTTATAAAATAGTGACCACCTTGCCCGATGGGAGTTACGTCTGCGAGCAGTCCTCAGATACTCCAAGTTCTTGTGGTTGGTCCAGACCACAAAGGGCACATTGGAGCCGTCCAGCCAGTGTGTCCACTCCTCCAACGCCAGCATCTTCTGGTTCCCCAAGTCGTAGTTCCTTTCCACAAGAGACAGCTTCTTGGAGAGAAAGGCGCAAGGGTGGACGCGGTTATCCTCAGCACAACACTGAGAGAGCAACGCCCTCACCCCAAGACTGGAAGCGCCAACCTCCACAATAAACTGCCTCTGCGTGTCCGAAACCACTAACATGGGGGCCGAGGAAAAAGTTTCTTTAGCCTTCGAAAAGCAGCGTAGGCCGCGGGGCATCCAGGAGAACTGGACCCGGGATGAGGTCAGAGCATTGAGTGGGGCAGCCATTGAACTGAAAGCCCAGATGAACTGCCTATAGAAATGAGCAAACCCCAGAAACTGCTGCCGGTCCTTCCTGCAGGACGAGGTGGGCCACTCTCAGATGGCTCTGACCTTCTCCGGGTCCATCTCTACCAGACCCTCCCCGACTACGTACCCCAAAATGGACACCTGGGACACATGGAACTCATACTTCTCTGCCTTAACAAAAAATTGGTTCTCCAGCAGCCAGCCGAGTACCTGGCGCACATCCAAGATATGAGAAGAGAGGTCAGGAGAAAAAAATGAGGATATCGTCTCAGTAAACAAGCACAAACTTGTCTAAGATGTCATGGAGAACATCTTTATTTTTTTTTTGCTCGAGTTTGTTTATTACGTTTTACTTATACAAATATAAATAATGGCATTTCAAGAATCAGTGTTTCGTCAAATATAACAGCATTTGCCAATACAAAGACAAACAAAACAACACCCCGCCCAAAAAAATGAACAAAAACAAAACAGAGATGGAGAGAAAAGAAAAAAAAAGAAAATAGAGAGAAGAAACAAAGTATGCCCCGCCGCCCCAGAGAGCAACGTGCACCTGATCTTCTCCAGATTAACAAAGTAAAGAACCTCCCTGATCTCCAAAGAAAGAGAGGGAAGAGCAGGAGACTCCATTTTAGTCAAATTAGAAGTCTAGCTAACAAGGTAAGAAATGCTACGAAGTCTGCCTTGTATTTAGGGAGTGACAGAGTTGGAGGCACAACCCCAAATAATGCTGTGAGGGCTGTCGGATCAAGTTGTGTCATGGTAGAAACTGAAATGGAATCAAATATTTGAGGTTAATAGAAGAGTACTGACAGGCACGACCAAAATATGACTGTAGGTAGCTGGAGCCTGATGACATCTGTTAAATGTAGGATCGACTTCAATATACATTTTTGTGAGCTTGACTCGAGTAAAGTAAACTCGATGCAAGATTTTGCACTGGGTCAGACCATGCCTAGCACAGATGGATGAGCTGTGAACCCGAAGAAAAGCCACCTCCCAGAGGTCCTCAGAAATCTCCTCCCCGAAGTCTCCCTCCCACTGAGTCTTGATTTTTTTGTAGAGAAGAAGGCTGCAGTGAATGGATTGAATGATACAGACGTGAGATCATACCTTTTATAGCAGGAGGTGAGGATAAGAAGGAGTCAACAGGTGAAGCCTCCAGCAGAGCAGGGAAAGTGAGAACTCAGACTGCGGTTGAAACTACGGATCTGTAAATATCTAAAAAAAAAGTGCTGTTTTGGCAAGTGATACTAAGCCATGTTTTTCACTAATAAATGTCTGGGGGGATAAAAATAGGTACAGCCTACACTAGAAAAGATAGGACAGTTTAGGGAAGATGTTCATTTTAACAGCGTTAACCCGAGCTATAAGGGACAAAGGTAACAACATTTCCAGCACTGAAAATCCTTCTATATCTAAGACAGTAAAAGGTTAAATATAAGTAGGTCCCCCTGTCTCTAACCTGAATACCAAGATTTGTAAAACGAAATGGGACAAATCTGAATGGAAAATTCTGTCACACATTATGAGCTGCATCATTTAAAGGAAACAGTTCGCTCTTATCAAAGTTGCGGCTAAACCCTGATATGTTGCAGAAGGATTTGAGAATGATAGGAGCCGCAGGAAGTGACTCTTTTATTCCATTTGATGACCTTGTCTAAACCTACAGGATTAGCCAAAACAAATGTTTACAATATCTTTAACTTAAGTCAATAATAAAAAATTCAATCTTGAACAGGTTAACCTGAACTTACCTCAGATGATAACAAACCTCTTGAAGATCTCAACACCAAAACCGCTTTCTAAAATCATCTCAATTCTCTCATGTTCAAATATCACAATATCTATTCCCACTTCAAAATGGGAAGATGATCTTAACATCAACAAAGACCCAAGGTATTGGTCACAAATTTGTACAAATACATTCATAATGACGAAAAAAACCAATTTACAGGTCATACAATACAAGGTCATTCACAGATTTCACTACACAAGACAAATGATGTTCAAGATGGATCTCACTTCCACTGACATATGCTCAAACTACACAGGTGATCTTCCTGATACCCAGGAATATCCCAGTTTCACCTTCACTATGCCTGTTGGGTGATCTAACCAATATAAGAAGAGAAAAAAATTAATCTCGTATGCTCCTCGTCTCCTTAAGCATCACAAAAAAGGCTAGCCTCATGAACTAGAAATCCAAAGGTAACCTGAATATAACGTTATACAAAAACTTACTCTTACTGGGTGGGGGGCGCTGTGCGTTGGGTACCGGCTGGGCCGCCTGGCCGGAGCGGGTGGGTATAGGGCTTTTTGGGGCCGTGGGGACCAGGTCCCTCCCCTTTTCCTGGTGGTGGTGCCCATTGCAGCGCCAGCGTTGGGACCTGCTTGCAGGAGGCCCTAGCGACAGGGGGACCTACATCCCTCCCAATCCCCCTACCTTACCTCACCTCACCTTACTCAACACTAGGGCGCAGTGAGCCAGTACCTAGGGTGGAGGGGTCAAGGCTACTTGACTGCGGTCTAGCCCCTCCCCCGACTGCACCGCCTTCAATTTTAACTACACTTCGACACGCAGGGTCTTGAGGGGGAGAAACCGGCAGTTTAGATTGTCTCCGTATGTCTCCACATGGTGACTGAAAATACCAGACTACACGGAAAGATTTAACTTAAAATTATTCAACAAGTTACACGAGGGTTTGAGCGCAATAGCACAGCAAGAAGCTCAGTAGCTATGGTGAATAGAACAGAGCGTAAAGGGCAATTTTTGTAAATCAAAAGATTCATTAAACATCTCAATCAGAAGTGGTGCTATTTCATCATTAAAAGTCTTATAGAATTTTTTTGGTAGACCATCAGGTCCGTGGCATTTTACAGATTGCATAGGAAATGTTGCCCTCTTAAGCTCATCCATAGTATTCAGCCCCTCCAGCTTCTCAACTGAATCTGTCTCTATCTTAGGTATGGCCAATGAGTTAAAAAAAAAAAAACATTGAAAGCAGTTGGGCTGGTCTCAGAATCTGAAGTATACAGATGTAGCAGGATGTTGTACTCTTCCAGGCCACTATGGGCACTGCTCCAGCAGTGTGGGTGCCGGTGTGGCTGGGCGGGGCCTAGTGCCCTTTAAAATCCAGGGGTGTGGCTGTGGCACACGCATCTCTGCCACACCTCCCTCACTCCAGTAGTAGCTGCTGCTCAGGACTGGATCGCCTTTAAGGCGCACACTATCCCCTCCACTGATACGGCCACTTGCTGGGCCGGGGAGGGGGAGTGATCGTGTGAAACACGAAGGTGCATTATCGCCTCCTGCTCCTATGCAGTTTCTGCAGGCTGTCTCCTTGTCACTGTGGCCCAGTTTCTAGCTGGTTGAAGTGAGCGCTGCTTCCTAGTGTGTGCTTCAGCTAAACACAGAGGATCACATCCTGCAGTGGTTGAGGGATCACTGCATGTGTGGGGCAGGTGTTGTTAAACCTGCCAATGCCGCTGCTCCTGTAGCACCGCTGCTGTTTTGGTTCTGCTGAGCTGCTGGATGTCAAACACAATTCAATTATTGGTTAATTCATTGGTTCAATTAGTTTGATTTAATTTCTTTTGGTTATTTCTATTGTTGCAATTATTTTGTCGATTTTTTGGTTCAGTTAAGTTTGAGTCCAGTTCTTTATTTATTTCCATTGTTTCAATTATTTTGTTGGATTCATTAGTTTAATTAGTTTTATATAAGTTATTTTGATTATTTCCATTGATTATTTTGACGTGTTGACTCGTTTCTGTTATTGGTTCTTTATGATTGGTTTTCTTTTGTTTCTATTTTGCTTGTCTGTGATCACCCTCTGCTTCAAGCCCCTGACCAGGACTGTGTCTGGGCCCAGTGCAAGAGAGTGCTGCTTTGGCCTGCTTCCTGGTATTTTCAACTTGTGTCCTGTCTAATTTGTTATTTAGGATTTAATAGGGTTTCTTTTGTTCCTTCAAAGTTAGTTTTTCTTTGTCCAAATAATTCTTTTCCTCTTTTATTTTGGATTATTTTAATGTCCTTGTAATTTTTGTTTTTGGTCCCAACCAGGGGGTGTTTAAATTTAATACTGGCGGTGCCACTGTACAAATGTACAACTGCACAAAGCTCCTAGGTGAATGAAATATATTGAATAAAGCCTAATGTGGCTAATAATGTCACTGATCCCTTTTTTCTTGAATGACAGAGTCTCTATTTTATGTCAATTATGTGATAATATCTGATCATTTAAATCATATAAGAACCAACACACACATCAGTAAACACTGATGTATAGACTGTACTGTATGTTTGTTTTACAACATCCAGAACATTCCTAATCTGGTTTTAGATGATTTAAAGTTGTTCAACTTTGATATCTTACATGAGCCGTGTCCTTTTTCCGTCATTGTGCGTTTCCCTAAACGCTCAGATGAGCTGGTCCCTTTAAATGTTGTCACCGCAAAGAATTGTTGAGTAGCGTGAGCTCGTCTCCTTTGTTAAAGTGTGCATCAGTGGTTCCTATGCTAAAAGAGGCTCTAAAAGAGGCAACGAGCCTCCTTTCCTTTGCTTATTGAGTATTCGTACAGCACTTATCAAGGTTGCGGCTTAAAACACTTCTGGGGTTAAGTGAAAGTGGATAGATAAGGAGATAGGTGGGACTATTAGGAACTTCCGCAGACAGACAGGCTTTACACCCAATCACAGTATGGACACTGCACTGATAAAAGCTACTAATGACCTTCTAATGGCCTAGTTCTAATGGTTCTAGTTCTGCTAGACCTCAGTGATGCTTTTGATACCGTCAATCACAATATACTTTTGAGGAGACTAGAAGATGATGTCGGCATTAAAAACTCGGCTTAAAATGGTTTAAATCGTATCTATCTGACCGGCTTCAGTTTGTTTATGTCAACAACAAATCTTCAGCTCATGAACAGGTTTGGTGCAGAGTACCGCAAGGGTCTGTTCTTGGACCAATAGTAACACTGGCAAATTTTAGAAAACAAAACATCAGCTTCCTCTGTTATGCAGATGATACCAAGCTATATTTATCAATCAAAGATAAGGAATCTGACCAACTGGTTAAACTCGAGTCCTGCCTGGATGATTATCAACTTCCTAACGCTCAATATTTAGTCATAAGTCCAAAAAGTCTCAGGGACAACTTCTCTAATGGTCTAATTTCCCTAGATAATATTACTGTATCCACCAATAGTGATGTCAGGAACCTGGTTGTTATTTTTGATCCGGATCTGTCCTTTAATTCCAATATTAAGCATGTCTCTAGGAGAGCCTTCTTCTATTTAAGGAACATTGCAAAAATTAGAAATATTTTGTCCTTTAAAGATGCAGAAAAAATTATTCATGCCTTTGCCATCTCAAATTTGTTATTGCAACTCCCTATTGTCAGGATGTCTAAACTCCTTTGTTAAGATCCTCCAGCTAGTCCAGAATGCTGCTGCATGTTTACTAACTAGAACTGGAAGGAGAGAGCACATCTCTTCAGTGCTGGCAACCTTACAATGGCTTCCAATAAAATCTAGAATACAGTTCAAGATCCTCTTGATCACCAATAAAACTCTTCATCAACAGGGTCCGTCCTACACTGAAGAACTCCTAGAAGTGTACCACCCTCCACAAGCTCTTCACTCTGAGGATGCAGGACTGCTGGTAACCCGTCAAGTCCATAAGAGTAGAACAGGAGGCAGAAGTTTCAGCTACATGCCTCCTTTTCTTTGGAACCACCTTCCACCCTTCAGTCAAGAAATGGTCCCGAGACCAGAGCAGCTCTTACGGACTGTTTTGAATGTACTGACTGGTCTGAAGCACTGGAGACACAGGACAACACAGAAAGGTGTGGAAGGGAATGAGGAACATCACCGGCTATTCAAGTAAGAATGGCCACACCATGAATATTGATGTGGACACAGCCAACAATTTCAACCAGTTTTTCAACAGGTTTAACGGAGGGGGCTGTATTCACC